>WNWK01002227.1:0-15000 GCA_009830355.1 Cherax destructor
CACACAAGACACACACACACACACACACAGACACAACAAGACACACACACACAAAACACACACACACACAAGACACACACACACAAGACACACACACACACACACACACACAAGACACACACACACAAGACACACACACACACACACACACACAACACACACACACACAAGACACACACACACACACACACAGACACACACAAGACACACACACACAAGACACACACACACACAGCAGGAAACAGAGCATAAGTAACGCCTCAAAGAGGAACCTTGCTTCAGGAATGCCTCTCTCCCTCATCTCGCCTGCTATGAGCCTCTCTCTGGCGGTAAAACACACGTTAATAACACCCACCACCTCTGCCAGAGATGTGGGCGTGCAGGCGTGTGATCTCTGGAGGGTGGGCGTGCAGGCTCTTGGACGTGTGGGTGTGTAGGTGTAATTTCTAGTTGTCAAAATCACTAGTGTGGTGCAGGCGATAGACTACTGTGCTAGCTTTGCTGTGTGTGTGTATGTGTTGAAATCCTCGACCTGTGTGTGTGTGTGTGTGTGTGTGTGTGTGTGTGTGTGTGTTGTGTGTGTTGTGTGTGTGTGTGTGTGTGTGTGTGTGTGTGTGTATGCAAGTTGCCATCACAACCTGACTGATCAGGCACTTGAAGCAGATAGTAGTCCGGTTTTCTCTTGAAAACGTCTACACTTATTCCGGCAGTATTTCTGACATCTACTGGTAGCAGGTTGAAGAGTCCTGGACCACGCATGTTGACACGGTCTTCTGGTTGTAGAAAAAATAGAAAAAAAATATAGAATTTTAAAATCTAACTAACTCATATATTTTCGTTCAGCGTGACTGGAGTTTCCATAACAAGAAAGCTTTATAAGAGGATGAAATACACTTTTCCCACGAACATAATAATAATAATAGTAATAATAATAATAATAATAATAATAATAATAATAATAATAATAATAATAATAATAATAATAATAATACTAATAATAATAATAATAATAAATTAAAATAATAATAAAATAATAGCAATAATAATAATTATTGCTACCTGACTACATCTGTCAACGTATCTGTGTCAACGTATCTGTGTCTGTCAACGTGTCTGTATCTGTCAACGTGTCTGTGTCTGTCAACGTGTCTGTGTCTGTCAACGTGTCTGTGTCTGTCAACGTGCCTGTGTCTGTCAATGTGTCTCTGTCTGTCAACGTGTCTGTGTCTGTCAACGTGTCTGTGTCTGTCAACGTGTCTGTGTCTGTCAACGTGTCTGTGAATAAACGAAAGAGACGATAAAATTTTACTCTTTCTCGTTTTTAACCCTTCGTTAGTTTCTCATTATTATTATTATTATTATATTATTATTATTATTATTATTATTATTATTATTATTATTATTATTATTATTATTATTATTATTATTATTATTATTATTAATTTTCATTATTATTAAACAGACAGCGAACAGAGACAAAACAGTTGGAGAGACGAGTAGCAGACAGGCAGACGGACAACAGACAGAAAAGACAGACATGACGGCAGAGGATCAGACGTAAAGACAGACATACAGACGGACAGACAGACCTACAGACGGACGGACAGACAGACCTACAGAGTACAGACGGACAGACAGACAGACCCACAGACGGACGGACAGACAGACCTACAGACGGACGGACAGACAAACCTACAGACGGACAGAGAGACAGACCTACAGACGGACAGACAGACAGACCTACAGACGGACGGACAGACAAACCTACAGACGGACAGACAGACAGACCTACAGACGGACGGACAGACAGACCTACAGACGGACGGACAGACAGACCTACAGACGGACAGACAGACAGACCTACAGACGGACGGACAGACAGACCTACAGACGGACGGACAGACCTACAGACGGACGGACAGACCTACAGACGGACAGACAGTAAACATAAAAGTGTACCAAGATCGGCGATAAGTGCTTGCTGCTTTGAAGGAAATGGAGCCGAAGGTGTTTACTTTGGACACTTTCATTGAAAGCGTTTCGCTCCTTTGACTATTGACAACGTTTCGCTCCTTGGACTATTGACAACGTTTCGCTCCTTGGACTATTGACAACGTTTCGCTCCTTGGACTATTGACAACGTTTCGCTCCTTGGACTATTGACAACGTTTCACTCCTTGAACTATTGACAACGTTTTGTCCCTTGGACTTGGAATATTGCAAACACGGGCACTTGAAGTGATGAAGGTCCCAGGGAGCGAAATGTTTTCAGTAGAGGTGTCCGTGTGAATGTTTGGCACACCTTTATGTAACGACCGATAGGAGTCAACAAGGTCTTATATTACGACCAGTAATGAAATTTCATGAAATAGTTAACGTGTGGCAGTGTTGGTCGAGAGAGAGAGAGAGAGAGAGAGAGAGAGAGAGAGAAGAGAGAGAAAGAGAAGAGAGTGTAGAAGATGCTATGAGTAACATAGATATATAATATGTATGAATCAGTGATGAGTATTATGAGAATGATAAAGAAGATGGAGAGATAGGAGTAGGAGTAGAAGAGAAGAGTGAGGTGAAGGAGGCTAGCATGCAGCTGGTCACGAAGCTGCCCTCATGGTCACCCACTAGCATTTTAACTTCTCGTTCGAATCCCGGTGATGCAGTTCTCACCTGCCCAGCAATGTCTGCTTGTCGGCCAGTGTGTGTGTGTGTGTGTGTGTGTGTGTGTGTGTCTGCCTATTCATTATTAATTTACGTCACTGGAGTACGTAAATAGTCACCTTTTCGTCCCTTTCCCTTGACGTTTTAACCCTAAGACGTGAGGGGAAGTGCGCGAGGCAGCGGCTAGAATGAAAGGGAGTTAAAACAACTGGGACAGATGGGATTAAGAATATGTTAAAAGCAATTGGGAAAATGGTTTTGGAGTGCTTGGTATATTTGTTCAATATATTCATGAGTGAAGGGAGGTTACCTAAGGGCTGGCAGAGAGCATACGTAGTTTCCTTGTATAACAGCATTGGGAACAGCAGAGTGGGTTGAATATACCGTGAACAGCGTACGATAGAATTATTATTGAAAGCTTTAGGGGTGAAACAGAATGTAGGATTTCAGAGGAGCAAGAAGAGATTTTGGAAGGGTAGGGGATGTGTAGACCAAGTGTTGACACTGAAGCATATAAGTGAACAATATTTATATAAGGGTAATGAACTATCGCATTTTATGGAACGAGAAGAATCATATACTAGGGTGGATAGGGAAGCAATGTGGCAGGTCACTAAAAGTGGTAAAAAGGTTTTAAGCAGAAAGCGAAACTCAGATTAGAGTATTAAGGAGAGAGGGGAGTGCCTATTTTCCTGTAAAAGTAGGTCTTAGCCGGTTAAGTATTCCTTGATCCACTATAGTGCCTTCCCCACTATAGTGCCTTCCCTGTTACTCCTGCCTGCTCCTCTACCTTTTGTGCAGTGCTGCTTCGAATGCATTATAATAATAATAGTAATAATAATAATAATACTATCTTTATTTACTACAAGTACATGTACAAGGTATACAGGCCTAGCTGACATTAATGACGTACATAGTGTACTACTATATAGAAAGACGTTTGTTATGCTGAGCATTTCGGTCATTGTCCCAGGTTGCAACCCACACCAGTCGACTAACACCCAGGTACCCATTTTACTGATGGGTGAACATAGACAACAGGTGTAAAGAAACACACCCAATGTTTCTACCCGCGCTGGGAATCGAACACAGACCCTCGTCGTGTGACGCGAGAGCTTTAGCCACCAGGCCACGGGACACCGTTCCTACCCTCCAGCAGTATGTAATCCACTCATCTTCTTCCTGCCTTGTGTTATGTTGTCGTAGAACTCCAATAGCTTTATGAAACAGGATTTACCATCTCTAAAACCAGGCTAATTGTTCTTTATGAGTTCATTCCAGGTGCTCCATCACACTTATCCTGATTATCTTCTCCATAACCGTACATACTGTGCATGCTAGTGACACTGCCTTGTACTTTGATGCTGTCTGTCTTCTTCCCTAAATATTAGCACTATAATTGCTCTCTTCCACACCTCTGCAGTTGCCCTGTGACCACTGACTTTTTTGACGATTGTGGTGAGTAGTTACCAGGTACCAAGACACTTGACAATAGACACTGGACCTGTTGATTGTGTGTGTGTGTGTGTGTGTGTGTGTGTGTGTGTGTGTGTGTGTGTGTGTGTGTGTGTGTGTGTGTGTTGTGTGTGTGTGTGTGTGTGTGTGTTTGTGTGTGTGTGTGTGTACTCACCTATTTGTACTCACCAATTTGTGTTTGCAGGGGTCGATTCATAGCTCCTGGCCCCGCCCCTTCACTGATTGCTACTAGGTCCTCTCTCTCCCTGCTCCATGAGCTTTATCAAACCTCGTCTTAAAACTATGTATGGTTCCTGCCTCCACTACGTCACTTTCTAAGCTATTCCACTTCCTGACAACTCTATGACTGAAGAAATACTTCCTAACATCCCTTTGACTCATAGGAGTCTTCAACTTCCAATTGTGACCCCTTGTTTCTGTGTCCCATCTCTGGAACATCTTGTCTCTGTCCACCTTATCTATTCCTCGCAGAGAAGAATTCAATTACAAAAATAGTCACAGCATCGTCGCTATCTTGTCTACCAGTGTGGCAGCCTCAGCTCCCGTACACACACACACACACACACACACACACACATACACACACAAACACACATACACACACACACATACACACACACATAAACACACACACACACACACACACACATACACACACAAACACACATACACACACACACATACACACACACATACACACACACATACACACACACACATAACGGAAGGGATAGACTCAGAAGTGTCCCTGTTTGCAGATGATGTGAAGTTAATGAGAAGAATCAAATCAGTCGAGGATCAGGCAGGACTACAAAGAGACCTGGACAGGCTGCAAGCCTGGTCCAGTAACTGGCTCCTTGAATTTAACCCTGCCAAATGTAAAGTCATGAATATCGGGGAAGGGCAAAGAAGACCGCAGACAGAGTATAATCTAGGTGGCCAAAGACTGCAAACCTCACTCAAAGAAAAAGATCTTGGGGTGAGTATAATACCGAGCACATCTCCTGAGGCACACATCAATCAAATAACTGCTGCAGCATACGGGCGGCTGGCAAACCTAAGAATAGCGTTCCAATACCTCACTAAGGAATCATTCAAGACTCTGTATACCATATACGTCAGGCCCATACTGGAGTATGCAGAACCAGTTTGGAACCCACATCTAACCAAGCACGTGAAGAAGCTAGAGAAAGTGCAAAGGTTTGCAACAAGACTAGTCCCGGAGCTAAGGGGTATGTCCTACGAGGAGAGGTTAAGGAAATCGACCTGACGACACTGGAGGACAGGAGAGATAGGGAGGACATGATAACGACATATAAAATACTAAGAGGAATTGACAAGGTGGACAGAGACAGGATGTTCCAGAGATGGGACACAGCAACAAGGGGACACAGTTGGAAGTTGAAGACTCGGATGAATCACAGGGATGTTAGGAAGTATTTCTTCAGTCACAGAGTTGTCGGGAAGTGGAATAGTCTGGGAAGTGATGTAGTGGAGGCAGGTTCCATACATAGCTCTAAGAAGAGGTATGATGAAGCTCATGGCGCAGGGAGAGGGACCCAGTAGCGGCCAGTGAAGAGGCGGGGCCAGGAGCTATGTCTCGACCCCTGCAACCACAACTAGGTGAGTACACACACACACCACTCCTCAGATTCGATGGAAGCATTTAAAAAATTTCAACAATGATAAAAATAATAATTTGAAGAAGAAAACAGTAAAACAACAACACACTAAACAAAAAGCTACAATAAATATTATTATTATTATTATTATTATTATTATTATTATTATTATTATTATTATTATTATTATTATTATTATTATTATCATCATCATCATCACTATTACTTTACTACTAATAAAAAAAATCCACTTAAATTCCATGAGCCAGATTAATGCAGCCTCAAACTGATCAATTAGGTTATCGTGTCCCTTGTATGCCATCAGCTTAATGGTAATTACACTGTTAAAGAATTGGTCTCCTGCAATTTGCATATCGGGTCGGGGAAGATAAAAAAAAAAAAAATCTCGTTTATCTAATGTACCGGTGGAAAATTACTAGTTTATGTTTTTTCTCTTCCATAATATACTGAAACACACAGCTTGGTTCATGGGAACACACAGCTTGGTTTATGGGAACACACACCTTGGTTCATGGGAACACACAGCTTGGTTCATGGGAACACACAGCTTGGTCATGGGAACACAGTGTTCATGGGAACACACAGCTTGGTTCATGGGAACACACAGCTTGGTTCATGGGAATACACAGCTTGGTTCATTGGAACACAGCTTTCATGGGAACACACAGCTTGGTTCATGGGAACACACAACTTGCATGGAAAGCTTGTCATGGGAATACACAGCTTGGTTCATGGGAACACACAGCTTGGTTCATGGGAACACACAGCTTGGTTCATGGGAACACACAGCTTGGTTCATGGGAACACACAGCTTGGTTCATGGGAACACACAGCTTGGTTCATGGGAACACACAGCTTGGTTCATGGGAACACACAGCTGTTCATGGAACACACAGCTGTTCATGGGAACACAGCTTGGTTCAGGGACACAAGCTTGGTTCATGGGAACACACAGCTTGGTTCATGGGAACACACAGCTGGTTCAGGGAACACACAGCTTGTTCATGGGAACACACAGCTGGTTCATGGGACACACAGCTTGGTTCATGGGAACACACAGCTTGGTTCATGGGAAACACAGCTGGTTCATGGGAACACACAGCTTGTCTGGAACACAGCTGGTTCATGGGAACACACAGCTTGGTTCATGGGAACACACAGCTTGTAGGGAACAAGCTTGGTTCATGGGAACACAGCTTGTTCAGGGAAACACAGCTTGGTTCAGGAACACAGTTGTTATGGGAACACACAGCTTGGTTCATGGGAACACACAGCTTGGTTCAGGGAACACAACTTGGTTCAGGGAACAACAGCTTGGTTCAGGGAAACACAGCTTGGTTCATGGGAACACACAGCTTGGTTCATGGAAACACAGCTTGGTTCATGGGAACAACAGGCGTTCATGGGAATACACAGCTTGGTTAGGGAAATACACAGCTTTGTTCATGGGAATACACAGCTTGGTTCAGGGGAATACACAGCTTGGTTCAGGGGAATACAAGCTTGGTTCAGGGAATACACAGCTTGGTTCATGGGAACACACAGCTTGGTTCAGGGGAATACACAGCTTGGTTCAGGGGAATACACAGCTTGGTTTAGGGAATACACAGCTTGGTTCAGGGGAATACACAGCTTGGTTCATGTGAATACACAGCTTGGTTCAGGGGAATACACAGCTTGGTTCAGGGGAATACACAACTTGGTTCAGGGGAATACACAGCTTGGTTTGGGATACACAGCTTGTTAGGAACACAGCTTGGTTCCAGGGAATACAAGCTTGGTTCAGGGAAACACACAGCTTGGTTCAGGGGAATACACAGCACTGGTTCAGGGGAATACACAGCTTGGTTCAGGGGAATACACAGCTTGGTTCAGGGAATCACACTTGGTTGGGGAATACAAGCTTGGTTCAGGGAATAACAGCTTGGTTCATGGAAACACAGCTGGTTCAGGGAATACACAGCTTGGTTCAGGGAATACACTTAGTTCAGGAATACACAGCTGGTTCATGGGAACACAGCTTGTTAGGGAATACACAGCTTGGTTCAGGGAATACAAGTTGGTTCAGAAACACACACTTGGTTCAGGGAATACACACTTGGTTCAGGGGAATACACACTTGGTTCAGGAGAAACACAGCTTGGTTCAGGGGAATACACATCTTGGTTCAGGGGAATACAAGCTTGGTTCAGGGGAATACAAGCTTGGTTCAGGGAAACACACAGCTAGGTTCAAGGGAATACACAGCTTGGTTCATGGGAATACTCAGCTTAGTTCATGTGAATACACAGCCTGGTTCAGCGGAACACACTGCTTGATTCAGGGGAATACACAGCTTGGTTCAGGGGAATACACAGTTTGGTTCAGGGAAACACACAACTTGGTTCATGGGAATACACAACTTGGTTCATGGGAACACACAACTTGGTTCAGGAGAACACACAGCTTGGTTCATGGGAATACACAGCTTGGTTCAGGGGAACACACAGCTTGGTTCATGTGAATACACAGCTTGGTTCATGGGAATACGCAGCTTGGTTCAGGGGAATACACAGCTTGGTTCAGGGCACTACACACCTTGGTTCATGGGAATACACAGCTTGGTTCAGGGACACACAGCTTGGTTCATGGGAATACACAGCTTGGTTCATGGGAATACACAGCTTGGTTCAGGGGAATACACAGCTTGGTTCATGGGAATACACAGCTTGGTTCATGGGAATACACAGCTTGATTCAGGGGAATACACAGCTTGGTTCAGGGGAATACACAGTTTGGTTCAGGGAAACACACAACTTGGTTCAGGGAATACACACTTGGTTCATGGGAACACACAGCTTGGTTCAGGGAACACACGCTTGGTTCATGGGAATACACAGCTTCGGGATGTTCAGGGACACACAGCTTGGTTCATGTGAATACACAGCAGTTCATGGGAACACATTGGTTCAGGAACACACAGCTAGTTCTGGGAACACCAGCTAGTTAGAAACACCGCTGGTTCTGGGACACAGTTTTGGGCACACAGCTTGGCATGATCATTCATGGAACCACAGCTTGGTTCAGGGACCACAGCTTGGTTACAGGGGAACACACAGCTTAGGTTGATGGGCACCGCTTGGTTCAGGGAACAACAGCTTGGTTAGGACACACAGCTTGGTTCAGGGCAGCACACAGCTTGGTTCTGAGAAATACACAGAGAGAAGCAGATCCTGCAGATGCGACGTCAGACATCTTGTATAGTTCGTAGTTTGCACCGCTAGTTTGCACCGCTAGTTTGCACCGCTAGTTTGCACCGCTAGTTTGCACCGCTAGTTTGCACCGCTATTAGCCAATCAAGACTCTTCTTGTAAGGAGCACTGTGTAGCGTAGCTGACACTTGCTAGTTATACACGGAAACTGAAGATATAACACTGATAATGTAAGGCATGTTATTGTAGTCTTAGCCATTAACGAAAACAAAATTAGCAATAAAATATTAGATGAAAAAGGAAATACATACAAGAATAATGACGTATTTTTTTCTGAGGACGCTACGAAGATCATGATGATAGAAAGAGATGATAATGATGATAGAAAGAGATGATAATGATGATAGAAAGAGATGATAATGATGATAGAAAGAGATGATAATGATGATGAAAGAGATGATAAGATGATAGAAAGAGATGATAATGATGATAGAAAGAGATGATAATGATGATAGAAAGAGATGATAATGATGATAGTAAGAGATGATAATGATGATAGAAAGAGATGATAATGATGATAGAAAGAGATGATAATGATGATAGAAAGAGATGATAATGATGATAGAAAGAGATGATAATGATGATAGAAAGAGATGATAATGATGATAGAAAGAGATGATAATGATGATAGAAAGAGATGATAATGATGATAGAAAGAGATGATAATGATGATAGAAAGAGATGATAATGATGATAGAAAGAGATGATAATGATGATAGAAAGAGATGATAATGATGATAGTAAGAGATCATGTCAGCTAAGTGAATGCTATGAGGCTGTCTAAGAAATTAATAAAACCCGTCGCACTACAACACAACGTGCAAGACAAACCACACAACACATGCACAACACATGCACAACACATGCACAACACATGCACAACACATGTACAACACATGCACAACACATGCACAACACATGCACAACACATGCACAACACATGCACAACACATGCACAACACATGCACAACACATGCACAACACATGCACAACACATGCACAACACATGCACAACACATGCACAACACATGCACAACACATGCACAACACATGCACAACACATGCACAACACATGCACAACACATGCACAACACATGCACAACACACATATCACAATATATGCAAAAACAGACAAGATATCACAACATACTGCGCCACAACACAACATGCCAAAGAAAACACACACCACAACACTTGCAACACAAAACTCGCCGCACCACAAGACAGCACTGCAAAACAAAATACACAAGCCACAACACAACGTACGAAACAGAATACACCAGCCATAACACAACGTACGAAACACAACGCCCAAGCCACAACACAACATTGCAAAACAATATACATAAGTCACAACACAGCGTACGAAACGCAACACACAAACCATACACAAAGAAATTTTCCAGTCCAATATACAACACAAGGCCAGACAACACAAGGTACAACACAACACGGAGTGCCAGGAATCAGAGCCACCAGCAGCGTCGCGTTCCCAGGAATTATTTTGCATTCCAAATTTCCCCTTTCGTTCTTAATGAAGTGCGTTGCCTCAGTTCCATATTCCAATTAGCACTCGATTAATTAGCAACGCACCTTAATATTGGTTATCCCGGAGGGCGCCAATTTACGATGGCTCACGTTTACAATGGGCTCTCCCCCGAGGCCATTCCCACCAAGGTGGTGCCGAGTGTATGAGTGTGTGGGCGTAAACAGGATGGTATCCCTGACAGATAAAGAGGCTGCCGCAGACTTTCACGAATTCCAATTCCAGAGACGGCAGTTCGTGGTACTGTTTACTACGGCACGGGGATACTAGTTCGCTGTATTACCGCGGGTTTTGTCGATGGCTTTCATCTTAGTTCAAGTTTACGGTCTCAGATTTACACCTGCCGTATTGGGCGTTTACGGAGAATTGAGGTGTTTGTAGTGATTGTCGTCTCGGTGAAGTTACAGTAGCAACTGCGCTTGCACGCAAGGTGAATGTATTAAAACGAGAATGTATTTACATGGAGGCTATACCTGACTGCCTGACCCAATTTCACTCCTCACAATTTTATGTTCAGGCATCGTATCGTGCCGCTGAGTTCTTTAAGCCAATGTTAACATTAGAAAGAAGGAACACTGCAGCAGGCCTACTGGCCCATGCTAGGTAGGTCCAAGTCATACCCACCCATGTAGAGGAATTTTTAACCTCAGAGTGTTTCAATGTCACAGACAAACAACACCACTCAACATGCATCGCATATATATATATATATATATATATATATATATATATATATATATATATATATATATATATATATATATATATATATATATATATATATATATATATATATATATATATAAATATATATATATATATATATATATATATATATATATATATATATATATATATATATATATATATATATATATATATATATATAAGATGGGGTCCACCTCTGGTACAAATTGTGGGACCCATAGCCTCAGAGAAGTGGATAAAAAGGCTTCAAGGAAGAATATTTGGATTTCTTCCTGAAGCCATTTGAATATTCCACTTTCCCTACAACCCCATCTTTTATTTTTTTTTTTTACCAATAGGTATATTTTATTACATAATATGGTACAAAAGATTTAAGAGATACATTGTTGATATAAAGATGGCATATACAGTACACGAGGTGTGAGAGATACATGTCTAGTACATATTGTTTCATGTTTGTCACTGATTATAATGCGAAAATCTCATCAAGCTCCTCAGAGCTGGGGCGCATGCCCAGAATACAGCATGCATTACCCCTCTGAACAGCAGCGCTGAGTCGCTGGAACAGAAAACTAGCTGCCCTGGGATCCCTAGTTACCCTGTTCAGTCTTTTGCCCAGCTCCTTGAGGAACTTAGATGCACTCTTTCCCCATGAGCCAAGGGTCTCTGATCCTATGGGAACAAACATATAATGATGGGCAAGTTCTCCATATTTTCTCGACTTCTGGGACTCCCTGAAGGTGGTAGCTGCCCCTCCTTCCTCCCTGGTGTATTGGAGACAGGTATCAGCCAAGGTAGATGCACATGTGTAGTCCCACACCACCTGCTTGCCGTCTGTCCAGGCTTGAAGGGTGATACCATCTGGACGCTTTTGGCTGCCATCAGATCTGTATAGTTGGAGTAGCTCCCTTACTGCTGGGCATCCGGCTGTTGTGAGGCTCCTCTTGATAATGTTATTAACCTCTTTATGTCTTGCAATCTTTCCCTCGGATTTACGACACACAAGACCATGGTACCCGAATCGGTCTGCTGCTTCACTGCCACAAATACACCTGGGTTCGGCGAGAATAGGGGCGGCAAATCGAAGGGCAACACCAATGCGGATGGTCTGTAGGTCGAGGCGTGTGCCAAGGCTGGAGTTGGGAACAGCCAAAAGAAAGTCCCCTGCATGAGGAGCTCTCACTGCAAGGAGGCGGACTCTCTCCTTCCCTGACACACTCTGAAGCATTGCTGAGGCTATATTCTCCACTATTGGGCCATCCCAGTGCGACTGTTTGTAGTTGTTAGGGGGAGCAGGCCTGGTTTCAGAGCCTGTTAGATTATCCCAGATCCTGGCTCCATCAACGAACTTTTGGTCATGGATTCCAATATATATATATATATATATATATATAATATATATATATATATATATATATATATATATATATATATATATATATATTATATTTTTTTTTTTTTATTAACATATCGGCCGATTCCCACCAAGGCAGGGTGGCCCGAAAAGAAAAACTTTCATCATCATTCACTCCATCACTGTCTTGCCAGAAGGGTGCTTTACACTACAGTTATAAAACTGCAACATTAACACCCTCCTTCAGAGTGCCGGCACTGTACTTCCCATCTCCAGAACTCAAGTCCGGCCTGCCGGTTTCCTGAATCCCTTCATAAATGTTACTTTGCTCACACTCCAACAGCACGTCAAGTATTAAAACCATATGCCTCCATTCACTCCTATCAAATACGCTCACACATGCTTGCTGGAAGTCCAAGCCCTCGCACAAAACTTCCTTTACCCCTCCCTCCAACCTTTCCTAGGCCGACCCCTACCCCGCCTTCCCTCCACTACAGATTTATACACTCTCGAAGTCACTCTGTCTCGTTCCATTCTCTCTACATGTCCAAACCACCTCAACAACCCTCCTCAGCTCTCTGAACAATCGTTTTGGTAATCCCGCACCTCCTCCTAATTTCCAAACTCCGAATTCTCTGCATTATATTCACACCACACATTGACCTCAGACATGACATCTCCACTGCCTCCAGCCTTCTCCTCGTTGCAACATTCATCACCCATGCTTCACACCCATATAAGAGCGTTGGTATAACTATACTCTCATACATTCCCTCTTTACTTCCATGGACAAGGTTCTTTGTCTCCACAGACTCGAAGTGCTCCACTCACCCTTTTCCCCTCATCAATTCTATGATTCACCTCATCCTTCATAGACCCATCCGCCGACATGTCCACTCCCAAATATCTGAATACATTCACCTCCTCCATACTCTCTCCCTCCAATCTGATATCCAATCTTTCGTCACCTATTCTTTTTGTTATCCTCATCACCTTACTCTTTCCTATATTCACTTTCAATTTTCTTCTTTTACACACCCTACCAAATTCATCCACCAACCTCTGCAGCTTCTCTTCAGAATCTCCCAAAGCACAGTGTCATCAGCAAAAGCAACTGTGACAACTCCCACTTTGTATTTGCTCTTTATCTTTTAGCCCAACACCTCTTGCCAAGACCCTCGCATTCACTTCTCTTACAACCCCATCTATAAATATATTGAACAACCACGGTGACATCACACATCCTTGTCTAAGGCCCACTTTTACTGGGAAATAGTCCCCTTCCCTCCTACACACTCTAACCTGAGCCTCACTATCCTCATAAAACTCTTCACTGCTTTCAGTAACCTTCCTCCTATTCCATACACCTGCAACATCTGCCACATTGCCCCCTATCTACCCTATCATACGCCTTTTCCAAATCCATAAATGCCACAAAAACATCTTTACCCTTATCCAAATACTGTTCACCTATATGTTTCACTGTAAACACTTGGTCTACACACCCCTACCTTTCCTAAAGCCCCTTGTTCATCTGCTATCCTGCTTTCTGTTTTACTCTTAATTCTTTCAATAATAACTCTACCATACACTTTACCAGGTACACTCAACAGACTTATTCCCCTATAATTTTTGCACTCTCTTTTGTCCCCTTTGCCTTTATACAAAGGAACAATACACGCTCTCTGCCAATCCCTAGGTACCTTACCCTCTTCCATACATTTATTAAATAATAGCACCAACCACTCCAAAATTATATCCCCACCTGCTTTTAACATTTCTATCTTTATCCATCAATCCCAGCTGCCTTACCCCTTTCATTCTACCCACTGCCTCACGAACTTCCCTACACCCACAACTGGCTCTTCCACACTCCTACAAGCTGTTATTCCTCCTTGCCCTACACACGAAATCACAGCTTCCTGTCTTCATCAACATTTAACAAATCCTCAAAATATTCTCTCCATCTTCCCGATACCTCTAACTCTCCATTTAATAACTCTCCTCTCCTATTTTTAACTGTCAAATCCATTTGTTCTCTAGGCTTCCTCAACTTATTAATCTCATTCCAAAACTTTTTCTTATTTTCAACAAAATTTGCTGATAACATCTCACCCACTCTCTCATCTGCTCTCTTTTACATTGCTTCACCACTCTTTTAACCTCTCTTTTTCTCTCCATATACTCTTCCCTCCTTGCATCACTTCTACTTTGTAAAAACCTCTCATATGCTAACTTTTTCTCCTTTACTACATATATATATATATATATGTCCTACGTCATTTCCAATTGCTAATTCCACAGTTTACCCTCAACTCCCTCCTTTCCAATTATGCAAAAGCGCAATTTCACCTCACTCGCATCATA
>WNWK01002227.1:20000-220529 GCA_009830355.1 Cherax destructor
CGTGCTCACGTACTGCTACATCACACTACCGTGCTCACGTACTGCCACATCACACTACCGTGCTCACGTACTGCTACATCACACTGCCGTGCTCACGTACTGCTACATCACACTGCCGTGCTCACGTACTGCTACATCACACTACCGTGCTCACGTACTGCCACATCACACTGCCGTGCTCACGTACTGCCACATCCCACTGCCGTGCTACGTACTGCTACATCACACTACTGTGCTCACGTACTGCCACATCACACTGCCGTGCTCACGTACTGCTACATCACACTACCGTGCTCACGTACTGCCACATCACACTACCGTGCTCACGTACTGCTACATCACACTGCCGTGCTCACGTACTGCTACATCACACTGCCGTGCTCACGTACTGCTACATCACACTACCGTGCTCACGTACTGCCACATCACACTGCCGTGCTCACGTACTGCCACATCACACTGCCGTGCTCACGTACTGCTACATCACACTACCGTGCTCACGTGCTGCTACATCACACTGCCGTGCTCACGTACTGCTACATCACACTACCGTGCTCACGTACTGCCACATCACACTGCCGTGCTCACGTACTGCCACATCACACTGCCGTGCTCACGTACTGCTACATCACACTACCGTGCTCACGTACTGCTACATCACACTGCCGTGCTCACGTACTGCTACATCACACTACCGTGCTCACGTACTGCTACATCACACTGCCGTGCTCACGTACTGCTACATCACACTACCGTGCTCACGTACTGCTACATCACACTACCGTGCTCACGTACTGCCACATCACACTGCCGTGCTCACGTGCTGCTACATCACACTACCGTGCTCACGTACTAACACATCACACTACCGTGCTCACGTACTAACACATCACACTACCGTGCTCACGTACTAACACATCACACTGCCGTGCTCACGTACTGCCACATCACACTACCGTGCTCACGTGCTGCTACATCACACTACCGTGCTCACGTACTAACACATCACACTGCCGTGCTCACGTACTGCCACATCACACTACCGTGCTCACGTGCTGCCACATCACACTGCCGTGCTCACGTACTGCTACATCACACTGCCGTGCCCGACGGAGGTCACCTGCAACATTGAACTGATCACTGTCAGTCACAAAGGTCGTCTTGGACACTCATTTTGAGGTAGACAAGGAAGCTGCCAGGATAAACGTCCACACCATCACCTATCCTCATTGTATACATATTTTTTACCGATTTTTACTCATTTTACCAATTGTTATTAATTGTCCCCACCTTCCTACGCTATTTTTGTTGCGGAGTTCCAGACGGTCAATTTATTAACGTTTCCCTTAACGATATAAAGTTCTGCGTTCTTTAAGACAGGTTACAGAAACGCAGGAAAAAAAAACACAGATTTAACCCCAGACAAAAAATTTAAGAAATGGCTATGAAACGTCTGGCAAAACAGTAGTCGAGAAAAAAATGGAACACCTAACGTTCAGATCTGAGCGTTGATTTCTGGCGGTGCCCGACTGGGACTGAGGGATCAGCGTGGATAGGTAAGGGATGAGAAAGCTTTAGTTACTTCTGATCGAGTGAGGGTATGTTAGGTCATGGTCGATTAAACTGTTAATTTAGACTAGGCACTCATGAATAAAGGCAACGTTTCGCTCTGTGAAGAGCTGTATCAAGTCATCACCTGATAAGACTCGACACTGAGCCCAAACACTGCAATGGTTCAATACGGAGTAAGCTGTACCGAGCCTTACAACACGATACGGCTTCACCTGTCAGTGGCCCTATAAACCCTAGTCCACGAGCATTTCTTTTCCACAGAAACGATAACACTTTTAATTCTCTTTTATCGCTAAAAGCATTACAAAATGGGTAAAAAAAAAAAAAAAACACGCATAAATAAATAATTACGACGAATCAGAGGAGCCATGACACAACCAGAGTGTCGCGGCTCATGTGACGCTCATGTGACGCTCATGTGACGCTCATGTGACGCTCATGTGACGCTCATGTGACGCACTCCCACACCACTTCCAGCTTCTCTATCAGAGCGCCTCTTTCAATAATTTATGTTTGATTTGTGCAAATATATGTGTGTAAGTGGTCCATCACCTGCACCCCGTGCCAGCACCTGGACGCAGCGCTCACCACGTGTTAATTGCCGCAAATGCTGGAGTGTAAACTGCTAAATATGTGCATGTAATTATCCAGATTTTTAGTCTGTTATTGTTGTTGATGTTCTTCTTCTTATTGTTGTTGTTGTTGTTGGTAATATTATAATAATTAGTATTATTATTATCAGTAGTAGTAGCAGCAGCAGTAGTAGTAATAGTAGTAGTAGTAACAGTAACAGTAGTATAGTAGTAGCAGTAGTAGTAGTATAGTAGTAGCAGTAGAAGTAGTAGCAATAGTAGTATTAGTAGTAGTTTAATAGTAGTAGTAGTATAATAGTAGTAGTAGTAGTATAATAGTAGTAGTAGATATAGTAGTAGTAGTAGTATATAGTAGTAGTAGTAGTATAATAGTAGTAGTATAATAGTATAAGTGAGTAATTAGTAGTAATATAGTAGTAATGTATATATAGTAGTAGTAATTATATAGTAGTAGTAGTAGTATAATAGTAGTAGTATAGTATAATGTAGTAGTAGTAATATAGTAGTAGTAGTAGTAATGTAGTAGTAGTATAAGTAGTAGTAGTATATAATAGTAGTAGTAGTATAATAGTAGTAGTGAGTATAATTAAGTAGTAGTAGTGAGTATAATAGTAGTAGTAGTAATGTATAATAGTAGAGTAGTAGTAGTATAATAGTAGTAGTAGTAGTATAATAGTAGTAGTAGTAGTAATAGTAGTAGTAGTAGTAGTATATAGTAGTAAGTATAGTGTATGTATAGTAGTAGTAGTATAATAGTAGTAGTAGTAGTATAATAGTAGTAGTAGTATAATGAGTAGTATAAGTAGTATAATAAGTAGTGAGTAATATATAGTAGTAGTAGGTATGTATAATAGTAGTAGTAGTGATAATAGTAGTAGGTAGTATATATAGTAGTAGTAGTAGGATATAGTAGTAGATATATGTTAAGGTAGTATAGGTATTATATAAGTATAAGTATAGTTAATGTATGTAGTAGGTATAGTAGTAGTATGTAATATAGTAGTAGTAGTAGTATATATAGTGTATTAGTAGTATTAATGTAGTAGTAGTGTATATAGTAGGGAGTGAGTATAGAGTAGTATAGTATGTAGTTATATAGTGTGTTTAGTAGTATATTATAGTAGTAGTGATATAGTATGTTAATGATATTAGCAGGTATGTATAGTATTGTATAGTATGTTAGCAGTATGTATAGTAGTATGTAAAAGGTATTGTAGAGTATATTAGTCCAGTCAGTATGTATAGGTAGTAGTAGTATTATATAGAGTAGTAGTAGCAGTATATAGTAGTATATAGGTATGTATATATGGGAGTTGTATAAGTGTATGTATATAGGTATGTTATAGGTAGTATGTATTGGTATAGTATTGTTACATGGTATTGTATATGTAGTAGTATTTATAGGTATTGTACAGGTATTGTTATCAGGTATTGTTCATAGGTATTGTTAGCAGGTATTGTTCATATGGTATTGTATCATAGTATTGTAAGTATATATCAGTATTGTTATCCACGGTATTGTTAGTATTGTTCATAGGTATTGTTCCATAGGTATTGTTCCACCACGGTATTTAGTTCCATCACGGTAGTTCACACGGTATTGATTCACCACGGTATGTTATCACGGTAGTAAGGTATTGTTCATCAGGTATTGTTCATACGGTATTGTTCCAGCCACGGTATTGTTCCATCACGGTATTGTTCCACCACGGTATTGTTCCAGCCACGGTATTGTTCCATCCAGGTATTGTTCCATCCACGATTTATGTAGTCCATCAGTATGTTCATCACGGTATTGTTCCAGCCAGGTATTGTTCCATTACGGTATTGTTCCATCACGGTATTGTTCCAGTCCACGGTATTGTTCCATCCACGGTATGTTCCATCCACGGTATTGTTCCAGCCACGGTATTGTTTCCATCCACGGTATTGTTCCACCACGGTATTGTTCATCCACGGTATTGTTCCATCCACGGTATGTTCCATCCACGGTATTGTTCCATCCACGGTATTGTTCCATCCACGGTATTGTTCCATCCACGGTATTGTTCCATCCACGGTATTGTTCCATCCACGGTATTGTTCCATCCACGGTATTGTTCCATCCACGGTATTGTTCCATCCACGGTATGTTCCATCCAGGTATGTTCCATCCACGGTATTGTTCCAGTCACGGTATTGTTCATCCACGGTATTGTTCCAGCACGGTATTGTTCCATCCACGGTATTGTTCCATCCACGGTATTGTTCCACCAGGTATTGTTCCATCTACGGTATTGTTCCATCCACGGTATTGTTCCATCCACGGTATTGTTCCATTCCACGGTATGTTCCAGCCACGGTATTGTTCCATCCACGGTATTGTTCCATCCACGGTATTGTTCCATCCACGGTATTGTTCCATCCACGGTATTGTTCCATCCACGGTATTGTTCCAGCCACGGTATTGTTCCATCCACGGTATTGTTCCATCCACGGTATTGTTCCATCCACGGTATTGTTCCATCCACGGTATTGTTCCATCCACGGTATTGTTCCATCCACGGTATTGTTCCATCCACGGTATTGTCCATCCACGGTATTGTTCCATCCACGGCACTGTTCCATCCACGGTACTGTTCCATCCACGGTACTCTTCCATCCACGGTACTGTTCCATCCACGGTACTGTTCCATCCACGGTAATGTTCCATTCACGGTACGTTCATACGGCTTCTCATCCACGGTACTGTTCCATCCACGGTACTGTTCCATCCACGGTACTGTTCCATCCACGGTACTGTTCCATCCACGGTACTGTTCCATCCACGGTACTGTTCCATCCACGGTACTGTTCCATCCACGGTACTGTTCCATCCACGGTACTGTTCCATCCACGGTAATGTTCCATTCACGGTACTGTTCCATCCACGGTAATGTTCCATCCACGGTACTGTTCCATCCACGGTAATGTTCCATCCACGGTACTGTTCCAGCCACGGCACTGTTTCATCCACGGTACTGTTCCAGCCACGGCACTGTTCCATCCACGGTACTGTTCCAGCCACGGCACTGTTCCATCCCAGTACTGTCCCAGCCACGGTACTGTTTCATCCACGGTACTGTTCCAGCAACGGTAATGTTCCATCCCAGTACTGTCCCAGCCACGGTAATGTTCCATCCACGGTACTGTTCCAGCCACGGCACTGTTTCATCCACGGTACTGTTCCATCCACGGCACTGTTCCATCCCAGTACTGTCCCAGCCACGGTAATGTTCCATCCACGGTACTGTTCCAGCCACGGCACTGTTTCATCCACGGTACTGTTTACCACGGCACTGTTCCATCCAGTACTGTCCCAGCACGGTAATGTTCCATCCACGGTACTGTTCCAGCCACGGCACTGTTCCATCCACGGCACTGTTCCATCCCAGTACTGTCCCAGCCACGGTAATGTTCCATCCACGGTACTGTTCCAGCCACGGCACTGTCATCCACGGTACTGTTCCAGCCACGGCACTGTTCCATCCCAGTACTGTCCCAGCCACGGTAATGTTCCATCCACGGTACTGTTCCAGCCACGGCACTGTTTCATCCACGGTACCGTTCCAGTCACGGCACTGTTCCATCCCAGTACTGTCCCAGCTACGGTTATGTTCCATCCACGGTACTGTTCCAGCCACGGCACTGTTCCATCCACGGTATCATAGTATACCCATCCACGGTACTGTTCCAGCCACGGCACTGTTCCATCCACGGTACTGTTCCAGCCACGGCACTGTTCCATCCACGGTACTGTTCCAGCCACGGCACTGTTCCATCACAATACTGTCCCAGCCACGCTACTGCTTCAGTCATGCTACTGTTCCAGCCACGCTAATGTTCCAGCAACGCTAATGTTCCAGCAACGCTAATGTTCCAGCAACGCTAATGTTCCAGCAACGCTACTGTGACTTATATTCTTCCATGAGAAGTCCTTTTCAGTTGTTAATTAATCATAATAAGGATACGTTTTTAATAATAAAAAAGAGTAAATGAAAAAAAAATACGAAACTGCGCTGTTGTGTGAATTTTGTAAGACTCGCTCCTCCTTCCTGAGACGGGAGTCAAAACCCTCCAGACGGGAGCCGCGAGAGGCACCACCAGGCAAAATTTCTTGAAAAAAAAAATTAATAAACCCAAAGTTAAACCAGCAATAATAATAAAAAAATTTGAGCTGAAGGTTTTTAATGATTCTCTCTCTCTCTGTTTTTAAACCTGAACGAAAATTTCTGAAGTGACGAAGCGGTATGACCTTAACACTTTTTTTTTTATTTTAGCATTTGCCATCGTTTCTCAAGTCCCGTTCATAAGAGGGAGACGTCTTTGTTGACACTGTCCTGTTGACACTCTTATGCTGGCACTGTCTATGTTGACAGTGTTATGCTGGCACTGTCTATGTTGACAGTGTCATGCTGGCACTGTCATGCTGGCATTGTTTTGCTGACACTTTTTATATTGACACTATCTAAACTTCCCACAAGTTGATAAAAAACGTGTGCAAACACTTGTGTATCTCCAGTGTCGAAACGTTTCGCTACAGGCTTCTTCAGTCGAATACAGGCGAGTAATGAGAGTCTAAGGGACTGACCACCTGCTACCAGAATTACCTCTCTGTCTCTGCTGTTTTTAGTGTCATAATCGACTGTGTTCGACTGACGAGGGCTGCCGTGTGGGCGAAACGCTTCCACAAAGGAGATACTTTAAGTGTTGCGCGTGTCTTGCTCGCCAGACACTATAAAGACTCACACACAGACATACACACACACACACACACACACACACACACACACACACACACACGTCCACACACACACACACACACACACACACACACACACACACACAAACACACACACACACACACACACACACAGCGCCTCAACATCACATGAACCAATTATGACTTGCTATTCAAATGGGGACTTTTCGACACACATCCGCGCACATAACTCCAATATTAAATTTTTCTCTATTAGGCAAATAGATTACGATAATCCCTCGACACACGCACTGTGAACTGTCAAAAAAAAAAATATATATATAGAACCCGCCGAATATGCTGCAAGTTTTAACTATTTAATACAAATTCCATTTCTGCACACAAAAAAACAAGCGTAGTTCTCCCCAATGTCAGAACGTTGGGTTTTCATCGCATTTTCCATTAGAGTTATGAGAGGTAAAAAGTCGTGAGCAGTGTGCGCCTGTGAGCGAGGTCAGGGGGAAGGGGGGTTCCACTCCCTTTGTCCTGGCAATGGCTGGAATCCCCGGAATCCCTGGAATTACAGGTATGGAGCCTTTGATGGAATAAACGTCATTGCAAACCCCGAGGAGATACCGGGTGGTGGTGGCGGGGGCTGGTTGGTTGCTGTTGGTGGTGGTGGCTAGTTGGTTGGTTGGTTGGTTGGTTGGTGGGTTGGTTGGTTGGTGGTGGTGGTTGGTTGGTTGCTGTTGGTGGTGGTGGTGGTGGTGGTGGCTAGTTGGTTGGTGGTGGTGGTGGTTGGTTGGTGGGTTGGTTGGTTGGTGGGTTGGTTGGTTGGTGGTGGTAGTTGGTTGGTTGGTGGTGGTGGTGGTGAAGACAGAGAGAGGGTTGACGACCTGACCTGGGACTTAGGTGGTACTCGTCAGTACTCTCTTGGGAATGACCTGTCTTGTGGACGGTAATAAGAATGACAGGTACAGAAGTAACTTAGCAAATCGTGAACCAGTCGCTAATGAATCATTGCCAATGTTATGTGATGTGACTAGCTTGACTTGGACATGACGAGGTGACTTGGACCTGCCTAGCATGGACCAGTAGGCCTGCTTCAGGTTCTTGCGTTCTTGTGACACTTGCAATGACTCGTTAGCGACTGGGTAATGATTTGCAATCTCGTTACTAAATAAGACACTTGTGCAACATTTGGAAATCTTTATTACGGAAACGTTTCGCCAGCCAGTGGTTTCTTCAGTCCAATACAAAGAACGGTTGAAGATGAGGAGTAGTTTGAGGTAATCAGTCCCTAAACATGGAGTTGATGTGTTCAGTCCGTCAAGATTGATGAACTAGACACAGCAGCAATAACAGCAGCAGCTGTTGTTATTGCTTCTGCTGTTGCTGTTGTTATTGCTGTTGTTGTTGTTATCGTTGTTGTTGCTACTACTGATACTAATCCTGCGGCTGTTGTTGCTGATTACATCTGTACTAGTCTCCTCATGTACATGTACGTATTATATTGTACATGTGCACATATCTATCTTCTCGTGTGCATGTGCACATATCTGTCTTCTCGTGTACATGTACGTCTTATCCAATTCATTATTTTTTTCATGTGCGTTTTTCTAGGTGCTCTTTTGAGTGTGCATCTCTGTATGTGCGTTTCTGTATATCAGTTTGTGTATAGTTTTAGGCGTGTACGTTTTTTCTACGAGACTCACACGTGTACGTGTGTGTATGACAGTGTGTGAGTGTGTGTGTGTACGTGCGTGTGTGTGTGTGTACGTGCGTGTGTGTGTGTGTACGTGCGTCAGAGCATCACCCCTCCCTCCCCACCCCTCCCTTCCCCATTTAGTTTCTTCCTCCTTCTCCTCTTCCTCTCCCTCCCCACCCTCCTCCATTTCCTCTCTTCCTCCTTCTCCCCCTCCCCCTTCCCTCCCCTCCCCTCCCTCTCCCCCTCGAATGATGAGTACCAGGAACGTGGAGGTGATGTCAATGACTTCAGAGAACTCTCTGTCTCCCCCTCCCTCCCTCTCTCTCTCTCTCTCTCTCTCTCTCTCTCTCTCTCTCTCTCTCTCTCTCTCTCTCTCTCTCTCTCTCTCTCTCTCTCTCTCATCACCCTTTCTCCCCTTTCCCTTACTTTCCCCTCACCCTTTACCCCTACCCTCTTCTACTCCTCCATTCCTTAATTCACCCCTACCCTCTCTCCCCCCTCTTTAAAAAAAGATTGACATACAAGGAACGTTCAAAAATTGACGTATGGTTCGACCTGAGATAACTGACGTATCAAGGTACGGAGACCAGAATTTATTGCTAACAGTAGTGGCATTATTATTATTGTTATTATTATTATTATTATTATTATTATTATTATTATTATTATTATTATTATTATTATTATTATTATTATTATTATTATTATTATATAATTATTATTTTAGTTAGTAGTAGTAGTATTATTGTAGTAGTATTATATTATTATTATGTTATTATTATTATTATTTATTATTATTATTATTATTATTATTGGGAGGAGGAGGAGGAGGAAGAGAAGGAGGAGGAGTGCAGGATGCTACTGGAAGAGCTTAACAAGGTACTGGAGTGGTCCAAGCCGCCACTGGATGTGAATACTGTCAGGAGGCTGGAAGGCAGAGATGGCGTAATCCTTGATAAAAACAACTCAGTACACTCCAAACGCAAAAAAAAAGCTCGGGGAGAACGTCATGGCGAAGATGTTCCCAGCAACAGCCAACATTAACGTGATAACATCTTTAAAAAAAAATAATGTAAGAATGGCCTTCGTGAATCCGAACACGAAGCATTCAGAAAACTGTGTACTTCATAGGTAGACTTTATTACTGGTGTGCGCGTCACCTGCATGGAACCCACACCTTATTAAGCATATACATAAGAGCATAAAGAAGGAATAAACCTTAATAATAGATGAGTCCAACAGATTGGTTTAGAAAGACAAGTAAACAAACACTAGGACAGATTTATTGGAAAACGTTTCGGTCCTGTGACCTTGATCACTTCTAACAGGCAGAGGTTAAGAAGAGAGGCGGAGAGTGAAGTGTGTGACACATGGTGACCTGAAGAATGCCATGTTGGGATGAGGACGGGTAGATAATGTGGTCACGTGACTCCTGTGTTGCCAGGTAGGTGGTGCTGTGGCTGGTTATCATGTATGCTGATGGTTTTGAAATTTTGTAGTTTCCTGTGTTATGTTCTATGGTGCCGGTGACAGCGATTAGCGAGGCTTCCAGGCATCGTTGGCGTCTAAGATCTTGTTCAATGAGCACGAGTTGTGCCTCATCCCAGGTCATCAAATTTCCCGTGGAGTCCCCGTGGAGTCCCCGTGGAGTCCCCGTGGAGTCCCGTGGAGGACACAGGCGTACCTTAAGTCGTCTCTCTTACTGGCGTTTCAATGTTCGTTCAGGAGGACTGGAAGATTTCTGCCTGTTTTCCCTACACATTTCTTGAAACTATCCACAAGGGATGGTGTAGACGCCCGCTGTGGAAGTTAGACGTGTGGGGCTACTTTTCACAGTGAGTTTTTTTTATAGATGTGTTTATGGAAGCATTTATGTTGCTCTTAGCAAGTACCTGGCGGGTGTCCGTGGCAACATGACCACATGGGAACACTATGCTGCTTAGAGGACTCTTCTATGGACGATTTGTTGAGGATAACTTGTGCCTTGAGTTTGTAATACCGGATTAGGAAAGATTGAAACTGAAGACGTCTGAAGGCATGTGTTATGTAGATACATTAATCTTCAAGGAAACAAAAGCCGGAGGTGCGAAGAACTCTCAAGAAGACGCCAATAAAGACACTTTAGTGCGGGTGTCTTGCTGGTGACTAGCTTAGGCCAGTAGGCCTAGAACAGAGTCAACTTAGATACGAAAATAGGTTAAGAGAGCTGCAACTCACATCATCACAGCATAAAAAAAAAAAGAGATATGATCACAATAGCCAAGGTATTCAAGGATATCGATACAGTGCATACGGACAGATTAATCCGGAAGTTAACGGATAAAAGGGACACACAAGTTAACTAGATCTTCATTTGTGCTACAGTATGTATAAAAATATTACGTTTAATACAATACCTGAAGTGCTGGAAGGAACTAAGAATTCCGTCAGTGTGACGGCAGCTAACAAGTGAAGTACAATAAACAGTGACGTAGTGAAGTACAATAAACAGTGACGTAGTGAAGTACAATAAACAGTGACGTAGTGAAGTACAATAACCAGTGACGTAGTGAAGTACAATAACCAGTGATGTAGTGAAGTACAATAAACAGTGACGTAGTGAAGTACAATAACCAGTGACGTAGTGAAGTACAATAACCAGTGATGTAGTGAAGTACAATAAACAGTGACGTAGTGAAGTACAATAACCAGTGATGTAGTGAAGTACAATAACCAGTGACGTAGTGAAGTACAATAACCAGTGATGTAGTGAAGTACAATAAACAGTGGCGTAGTGAAGTACAATAACCAGTGATGTAGTGAAGTACAATAACCAGTGACGTAGTGAAGTACAATAACCAGTGATGTAGTGAAGTACAATAAACAGTGCGTAGTGAAGTACAATAACCAGTGATGTAGTGAAGTACAATAAACAGTGACGTAGTGAAGTACAATAAACAGTGACGTAGTGAAGTACAATAACCAGTGATGTAGTGAAGTACAATAACCAGTGATGTAGTGAAGTACAATAACCAGTGACGTAGTGAAGTACAATAACCAGTGATGTAGTGAAGTACAATAAACAGTGATGTAGTGAAGTACAATAACCAGTGATGTAGTGAAGTACAATAACCAGTGACGTAGTGAAGTACAATAAACAGTGACGTAGTGAAGTACAATAACCAGTGATGTAGTGAAGTACAATAAACAGTGACGTAGTGAAGTACAATAACCAGTGATGTAGTGAAGTACAATAACCAGTGATGTAGTGAAGTACAATAAACAGTGAGTAGTGAAGTACAATAACCAGTGATGTAGTGAAGTACAATAACCAGTGACGTAGTGAAGTACAATAACCAGTGACGTAGTGAAGTACAATAACCAGTGACGTAGTGAAGTACAATAACCAGTGACGTAGTGAAGTACAATAACCAGTGACTGTAGTGAAGTACTAATAACCAGTGACGTAGTGAAGTACAATAACCAGTGACGTAGTGAAGTACAATAACCAGTGACGTAGTGAAGTACAATAACCAGTGATGTAGTGAAGTACAATAAACAGTGACGTAGGAAAAGTTACAATAACCAGTGATGTAGTGAAGTACAATAATACCAGTGACGTAGTGAAGTACAATAACCAGTGACGTAGTGAAGTACAATAAACAGTGATGTAGTGAAGTACAATAACCAGTGACGTAGTGAAGTACAATAACCAGTGACGTAGTGAAGTACAATAACCAGTGACGTAGTGAAGTACAATAAACAGTGATGTAGTGAAGTACAATAACCAGTGACGTAGTGAAGTACAATAACCAGTGACGTAGTGAAGTACAATAACCAGTGACGTAGTGAAGTACAATAACCAGTGATGTAGTGAAGTACAATAACCAGTGATGTAGTGAAGTACAATAACCAGTGATGTAGTGAAGTACAATAACCAGTGATGTAGTGAAGTACAATAACCAGTGACGTAGTGAAGTACAATAAACAGTGACGTAGTGAAGTACAATAACCAGTGATGTAGTGAAGTACAATAACCAGTGATGTAGTGAAGTACAATAAACAGTGATGTAGTGAAGTACAATAAACAGTGACGTAGTGAAGTACAATAACCAGTGATGTAGTGAAGTGGGTCAACACTGTTGATGACTCCGCTTGTTGAATCAACTGACAGACATCCACTGTACTGTAATAAATGCTGTAACACCTACTGTACTGTACCAACTTCTGTACTATAATACCTACTGTACTGTACCACCTACTGTGCTGTAACACCTACTGTACTGTAACACCTACTGTACTATAATACCTTCTGTACTGTACCACCTTCTGTACTGTAA
Source organism: Cherax destructor (assembly GCA_009830355.1). NCBI lineage: Eukaryota > Metazoa > Arthropoda > Malacostraca > Decapoda > Parastacidae > Cherax > Cherax destructor. The sequence goes on from WNWK01002227.1 coordinate 32,913, forward strand.
CACCTACTGTACTGTAACACCTACTGTACTATATACCTACTGTACTATAATACCTACTGTACTGTAACACCTACTGTACTATAATACCTACTGTACTATAATACCTACTGTACTGTAACATCTACTGTACTGTAACACGTACTGTACTATAATACCTACTATACTGTAACAACTACTGTCTGTAACATCTACTGTACTGTAACACCTACTGTACTGTAACACCTTCTGTACTGTAACATCTACTGTACTGCTATCCAACTTATGTACTGTAACACCTACTGTACTGTAACACCTACTGCACTGTAACACCTACTGTACTGTAACAACTACTGTACTGTAACACCTACTGTACTGTAACATCTACTGTACTGTAACATCTACTGTACTGTAACACCTACTGTACTGTAACACCTACTGTACTGTAACACCTACTGTACTGTAACACCTACTGTACTGTAACACCTACTGTACTGTAACACCTACTGTACTGTAACACTACTGTACTGTAACACCTACTGTACTGTAACATCTACTGTGCTGTAACATCTACTGTACTGTAACACCTACTGTCTATAATACCTACTGTACTGTAACACCTACTGTCTGTAACATCTACTATACTGTAACACCTACTGTACTGTAACACCTACTGTACTATAACACCTACTGTACTGTAACATCTACTGTACTGTAACACCTACTGTACTATAATACCTACTATACTGTAACACCTACTGTACTGTAACACCTACTGTACTGTAACATCTACTGTACTGTAACACCTACTGTACTATAATACCTACTGTACTGTAACACCTACTGTACTGTAACATCTACTATACTGTAACACCTACTGTACTGTAACACCTACTGTACTATAATACCTACTGTACTGTAACATCTACTGTACTGTAACACCTACTGTACTGTAACACCTACTGTACTGTAACACCTACTGTACTGTAACACCTACTGTACTATAATACCTACTGTACTGTAACATCTACTGTACTGTAACATCTACTGTACTGTAACATCTACTGTACTATAATACCTACTGTACTGTAACACCTACTGTACTGTAACACCTACTGTACTGTAACAACTACTGTACTGTAACACCTACTGTACTGTAACAACTACTGTACTGTAACAACTACTGTACTGTAACATCTACTGTACTGTAACAACTACTGTACTGTAACAACTACTTTACTGTAACAACTACTGTACTGTAACAACTACTTTACTGTAACAACTACTGTACTGTAATAACTACTGTACTGTAACAACTACTGTACTGCCAACATCTACTGTACTATAATACCTACTGTACTGTAACAACTACTGTACTGTAACAACTACTGTACTGTAACAACTACTGTACTGTAACAACTACTGTACTGTAACAACTACTGTACTGTAACACCTACTGTACTGTAACAACTACTGTACTGTAACACCTACTGTACTGAACAACTACTGTACTGTAACAACTACTGTACTGTAACATCTACTGTACTGTAACAACTACTGTACTGTAACAACTACTTTACTGTAACAACTACTGTACTGTAACAACTACTGTACTGTAACAACTACTGTACTGTAACATCTACTGTACTGTAACAACTACTGTACTGTAACAACTACTGTACTGTAACAACTACTGTACTGTAACATCTACTGTACTGTAACACCTACTGTACTGTAACAACTACTGTACTGTAACAACTACTGTACTGTAACACCTACTGTACTGTAACAACTACTGTACTGTAACAACTACTGTACTGTAACAACTACTGTACTGTAACATCTACTGTACTGTAACACCTACTGTACTGTAACAACTACTGTACTGTAACACCTACTGTACTGTAACACCTACTGTACTGTAACACCTACTGTACTGTAACACCTACTGTACTGTAACACCTACTGTACTGTAACACCTACTGTACTGTAACACCTAATGTACTGTAACATCTACTGTACTGTATCACCTACTGTACTGTAACAACTACTGTACTGTAACACCTACTGTACTGTAACACCTACTGTACTGTAACATCTACTGTACTGTAACACCTACTGTACTGTAACAACTACTGTACTGTAACACCTACTGTACTGTAACACCTACTGCACTGTAACATCTACTGTACTGTAACACCTACTGTACTGTAACACCTACTGTACTGTAACACCTACTGTACTGTAACAACTACTGTACTGTAACACCTACTGTACTGTAACATCTACTGTACTGTAACACCTACTGTACTGTAACATCTACTGTACTGTAACATCTACTGTACTGTAACACCTACTGTACTGTAACATCTACTGTACTGTAACACCTACTGTACTGTAACAACTACTGTACTGTAACACCTACTGTACTGTAACACCTACTGTACTGTAACATCTACTGTACTGTAACACCTACTGTACTGTAACACCTACTGTACTATATAATACCTGCTCTTAAAACAGTCAGTGCAGGGGGTCCTTTATCACCTCGCTATCGCGTTTTGAGTCAGCCTGAGAATATAGAAATATGTTTTAAAATCTGTATACTCGTCTGTGTATTTAGCTTTTAGCTGTACTTTGGTTCGTCACTCGTAGAGCAGCCTGTCGTTGTGTGCTCTCATGATTCTTCTTAGAATGTTGTACGTCGGGTTCATATCTTGTGTACTGTCCATGCTTTCACGGTCGTCACATTCACTTCTCTAAGTCCCTCCGGTAATCGCATTTCTCTTAATCTCGGGGCAAGTCTTAGAGGTCAATCTTGTTGCCAACCATTGCCGCTTCTCGAGCCTCTGCAGGTGTTTTATTTGGTGGTGCCACACTGAGGCTGCGGACTCAATAATGGACTTCACGTACATGAATGATATACAGTACAGACAAGATGAAGAATTAGACACATGTGGAAAATGTGGGTATCTTTATTTGTAGACGTTTGGCCATCACACAGGCTGAACACGTGATCAGACATATAGCTCTTGGAACAAAACCCCAGTAAATATAAGATAATAAAGATCGGAAAAGCCGAATGGAGATAACAGATGATATATATATATATATATATATATATATATATATATATATATATATATATATATATATATATATATATATATCACCAGACATACATATCACCAGATGACATATATCACCAGCGGAGCACATATGCACTCCTCTGGTGATATATGTCAGGTTTATGGAATTATTTTCTTTTTCTTTGTTTGGGTCAGTTGTTGTCCCATTAGGCTGTACTTCTTTTATCTCCATTCAGCTTTTCCAATTCTTATTACTTTATATTGACTCGGGTTTTGTTCCAAGAGTTATTTGTCCCATCACCTGTTTGGCTTGTGTTTGTAGCTCGTAGGACCTCCTTATGGTCACCTTTGTTGTGACTATGAGTGGAACACCGTTGATTAATCACCTTTGCAGTGAAATACCATGTCAGTATTTCTACATAAATGTATTGAGTTTACCTGAGTATGTTGCTGGGTAACGTGGACATGTTGGGTGTTGCTGGGTAACGTGGACATGTTGGGTGTTGCTAGGTAACGTGGACATGTTGGGTGTTGCTAGGTAACGTGAACATGTTGGGTGTTGCTAGGTAACGTGGACGTGTTGGGTGTTGCTGGGTAACGTGGACATGTTGGGTGTTGCTGGGTAACGTGGACATGTTGGGTGTTGCTGGGTAACGTGAACATGTTGGGTGTTGCTAGGTAACGTGGACGTGTTGGGTGTTGCTGGGTAACGTGGACATGTTGGGTGTTGCTGGGTAACGGACGTGTTGGGTGTTGCTAGGTAACGTGGACGTGTTGGGTGTTGCTGGGTAACGTGGACATGTTGGGTGTTGCTGGGTAACGTGGACATGTTGGGTGTTGCTAGGTAACGTGAACATGTTGGGTGTTGCTAGGTAACGTGGACGTGTTGGGTGTTGCTGGGTAACGTGAACATGTTGGGTGTTGCTAGGTAACGTGAACATGTTGAGTGTTGCTGGGTAACGTGGACATGTTGGGTGTTGCTGGGTAACGTGGACATGTTGGGTGTTGCTGGGTAACGTGGACATGTTGGGTGTTGCTAGGTAACGTGGACATGTTGGGTGTTGCTGGGTAACGTGGACATGTTGGGTGTTGCTGGGTAACGTGGACATGTTGGGTGTTGCTGGGTAACGTGGACATGTTGGGTGTTGCTGGGTAACGTGGACATGTTGTTGCTGGTAACGTGGACATGTTGGGTGTTGCTGGGTAACGTGACATGTTGGGTGCTGCTGGGTAACGTGGACATGTTGGTGTTGCAGTAACGTGAACATGTTGGGTGTTGCTAGGTAACGTGGACGATGTTGGGTGTACAACGGACATGTTGGTGTTGCAGGTAACGTACATGTTAGTGTTGCTAGGTAACTGGACAGTTGGGTGTTGCTAGGTAACGTGGACAGTTGTTGCTGGGTAACTGGACATGTTGGGTGTTGCTGGGTAACGTGAACATGTTGGGTGTTGCTAGGTAACGTGGACATGTTGGTGTTGCTGGGAACGTGAACATGTTGGGTGTTGCTGAACGTGAACATGTGGAGTGTGGTAACGTGGACATGTTGCTGCTGGGAACGTGGACATGTTGGGTGTTGCTGGGTAACGTGGACATGTTGGGTGTTGCTAGGTAACGTGGACATGTTGGGTGTTGCTGGGTAACGTGGACTGTTGGGTGTTGCTGGAACGGACATGTTGGGTGTTCTGGTAACGGACATGTTGGGTGTTGCAACGTGGACATGTTGGTTGCTGGGTAACGTGGACATGTTGGGTGTTGCTGGGTAACGGGACATGTTGGGTGTTGCTGGTAACGTGGACATGTTGGGTGTTGCAAGTAACGTGGACGTTGCGTTTAGGTAACGTGGACATGTTGGGTTACAAGTGGACATGTTGGGTGTTGCTAGGAACGTGACATGTTGGGTGTTGCTGGGTAACGTGGACATGTTGGGTGTTGCTAGGAACGGACATGTTGGGTGTGCTGGGTAACGGACATGTTGGGTGTGCTAGGTAACGGACATGTTGGGTTGCTGTAACGTGGACATGTTGGGTGTTGCTGGGTAACGTGGACATGTTGGGTTCTGGTAACGTGGACATGTTGGGTGTTGCTGGGTAACGGGACATGTTGGGTTGCTGGTAACGTGGACATGTTGGGTTTGCTGGGTAACGTGGACATGTTGGGTGTTGCTGAACGTGGACATGTTGGGTGTTGCTGGGTAACGTGACATGTTGGGTGTTGCTGGGTAACGTGGACTGTTGGGTGTTGCTGGGAACGTGGACATGTTGGGTGTTGCTGGGTAACGGACATGTTGGTTGCTAGTAACTGGTACATGTTGGTTGCTGGGAACGTGGACATGTTGGGTGTCTGGGTAACGTACATGTGGGTGTTGCTGGAACGGACATGTGGGTGTTACAGGAACGTGGACATGTTGGGTTGCTGGGTAACGGACATGTTGGGTGTGCTAGGAACGTGACATGTTGGGTGTTGCTGGGTAACGGACATGTTGGGTGTTGCTGCAACGTGGACATGCTTGGGTGTTGCTGGTAACGTGGACATGTTGGGTGTTGCTGAGGGAACGTGGGTCATGTCTGGCGTGTTGCTGGGCAACGTGGACATGTTGGTGCTGGGTAACGTGGACATGTTGGGGTGCTGGGAACGTGGACATTTTTGGGGTTGCTGGGAACGGGACATGTTGGGGGTTTCTGGGTAATGGACATGTTGGGTGTTTTCCTGTTTTTTTGTGCTAAAAATTTTTATAGAGTTGAAGGTTTAATTTATATACTATATCTTAATTATGTTAGATTAACGAATTTTAAGTAAATCTTTTCTTGATGTCAACACAACAACAACAACAGCTGCAGCAACAGCAACATCTTCGGCAGCTTTGCGGAAGATGTTGCAATTATACAGTCTTCAACAAAAGTCCTCTTAGAATTTGAAGCTGTTGCTGAAGCAAGATAGTTTACTATGGAAGCTAGACAGTGTACTGTTGAAGCTAGATAGTGTACTGTTGAAGCTAGATAGTGTACTGTTGAAGCTAGACAGTGTACTGTTGAAGCTAGATAGTGTACTGTTGAAGCTAGATAGTGTACTGTTGAAGCTAGATAGTGTACTGTTGAAGCTAGATAGTGTACTGTTGAAGCTAGACAGTGTACTGTTGAAGCTAGATAGTGTACTGTTGAAGCTAGACAGTGTACTGTTGAAGCTAGACAGTGTACTGTTGAAGCTAGACAGTGTACTGTTGAAGCTAGACAGTGTACTGTTGAAGCTAGACAGTGTACTGTTGAAGCTAGACAGTGTACTGTTGAAGCTAGATAGTGTACTGTTGAAGCTAGATAGTGTACTGTTGAAGCTAGACAGTGTACTGTTGAAGCTAGACAGTGTACTGTTGAAGCTAGACAGTGTACTGTTGAAGCTAGACAGTGTACTGTTGAAGCTAGATAGTGTACTGTTGAAGCTAGACAGTGTACTGTTGAAGCTAGATAGTGTACTGTTGAAGCTAGATAGTGTACTGTTGAAGCTAGACAGTGTACTGTTGAAGCTAGATAGTGTACTGTTGAAGCTAGATAGTGTACTGTTGAAGCTAGACAGTGTACTGTTGAAGCTAGACAGTGTATGGTTGAAGCTAGACAGTGTACTGTTGAAGCTAGACAGTGTACTGTTGAAGCTAGATAGTGTACTGTTGAAGCTAGACAGTGTACTGTTGAAGCTAGATAGTGTACTGTTGAAGCTAGATAGTGTACTGTTGAAGCTAGATAGTGTACTGTTGAAGCTAGACAGTGTACTGTTGAAGCTAGATAGTGTACTGTTGAAGCTAGACAGTGTACTGTTGAAGCTAGTATAACGATGTGTTATTTGGCGTTTTGGAGGCGTGGTTGAAATGATAAGACTTCGGAGGCTTCTTACTTTATTTGTAATAAAGGTGCGGGTAACAGGCTGCGTGTCTGTGGCCATGGCCCAGGTGGGCCATGCCCCTTGCGAGAGGGAGAGGAGTAGGCCTATTGACTGAGTGAAGTCTGGGCGCCAAGTGAGAGTGGGCCAGGGCGGGTCTGGTAGACGTGGGTACGCCTACCAGGCTTGCCCTCTGGCGGAATACTATGGAAACTAGCATGGCACGAAAAATGAACTCAGCTGGCAGACAGCATGGGCTGTCTATGCAGACAGTCAGGCTGTCTACATCGCTCGGTCACGCTACCCATGGTCGACCCGACCATGAATGGCATTAAAAAAACTAGGGTCTCTCTCTCGCAAGAACAGGTCACAGAACACGAAAGAAAAATACATATATACATAAACATATGGACATAGAAAAAAAAAACTTCCTCCAGAGAAGGAAGAAAAAAACGGTTTGCTTCGTGGTCTAAGGCAGTGAGCGTCGATGCAGCACTGCGCGCCTTCCTGCGTCTGGATACATACTGCAACACGGGAGACATGAGCTGTGACGTAACAGGGTACGGTCTCCTCTGGGATGTGAAGCAGACATCGTAGTAGTCGCTGCAGGGGTCACTCAACCTGGGGCACAACTGCTGGTGCCCTCGAGTGAGGCGTCGTCAGTAGTCGCAACAGGACAGGACTGGCAAGCGACTCAGGAGGACATTCCTCGACTGGTTCTGTCGCTGGAGATGTCGCTGCTGGCGAGTGTGGAGTGAGTCGTGACAGGGACGACTCGGCGAAACATCTGGAGGTCGTAACAGCATACACCATACTGCAGTGAGTGGGCTAGCAGTCAAAGTGACATCAACTTTGTGCAGGCTGCTCACTGAAGCTGTGACACGAGGCTGACAGTCGCCTGCCAACAGGCTTAACTGCGGCTTGGCGAGTGTCATCTCTCGACAGTAGAAGTTACAGCAGAGGGCAGTGTAAGCGTCCCCAGACTGGTCATCTGCAATAACTGGACTGACGGTCTAGAAGGTGAAGTGGAACGGTCTCGATGGGAGAATCGTCGCGGGTACGATTCAGCAAAGGCATCTACGAGCGGCGAACAATAAGAGCTTTCTGTACAGGGCGCTCGGACGCTCGTAACTGACGCCTGGACTGACAAATGTCAGCTGTCAAGCGCGCGGGGCGCGGGTCACACACTGGGTGACAAAGTAACACACAGGTGCTACATAGGACACACGAGAAACTGCACACATACTGCACATGTGGTACAACAAGGCTTACTAGCAAATGACGCTTTTCTGTATAAAAATCGTCACTAAGCAATACTCGAACATGTGAGAACACTGACTGAGAGGAATAATGAACACTCGACTTATATCTTCTCTCAAACTTCTCGACAAATAATGAAAATAAAATGCACACGGTGAAACTACAGCACTCGGGACATCAGGCGTGACATCGCGAGTGACGTCAGCAGACGTCGCGAGGAACGTCAGGCAACATCGTGGGTGACGTCGCGAGGTGACGTTCTGGTGTGACATGATGATGGATGTCATGGGGTGACATCGCGAAGTGACATCAGTGGAGTGACGTCGTGGAGTCGGCAGCATCGTGACGTCAGTGGAGTCAGGCAGCTGACCACAGCACATGGCTTGCTGATCCACGTGGCTTGGAGATCCACGTGGCTTGCTGATCCACGTGGCTTGGAGATCCACGTGGCTTGGAGATCCACGTGGCTTGCTGATCCACGTGGCTTGTAGATCCACGTGGCTTCGAGTGGCCTCGACACTCTGATACACAGCACTGGCAAGAATTCACAAGGAAATTCACAGGAAACAGCATAGAGGAGTGGACAGTGAGTGGTGTATGGTGTGTGGCGGCGTACACTAGGGCGAGCGTGAGTGTCTGGGTGAGAGGCGAGGAGCCCGGCCGCTTCCTACTCTCACCCTACCCATACACGAGGGAGACACCCACACTAGACGCTGAAATCACCACTAACTCACCTCTGAAGTGCTGAAATAGCAGTGCTGAGCTGAACAACAACAGCAGAACATGCTGGCAAGGCTGAGCACGTGACAGAGAAACAGCATGGGACGCTGTGGCGTGAAGTCAGTGACGTCATTTCTCGGAGAATTAGACAAATTTCGGCCTGAATCCTGCATGTACCTGTGTCTGGATGCTGAGATTTGCAGACACGACATCAGGATAACTCGTTGAGAGACGGATGCTTCTTGTAGAGACTGATGAAGTGGTAGATAACTTCATTCCTCTTCCTCCCCTCGCGGGCACACGCGAGGCACCGCTGTCACCATTTATAACGATGTGTTATTTGGCGTTTTGGAGGCGTGGTTGAAATGATAAGACTTCGGAGGCTTCTTACTTTATTTGTAATAAAGGTGCGGGTAACAGGCTGCGTGTCTGTGGCCATGGCCCAGGTGGGCCATGCCCCTTGCGAGAGGGAGAGGAGTAGGCCTATTGACTGAGTGAAGTCTGGGCGCCAAGTGAGAGTGGGCCAGGGCGGGTCTGGTAGACGTGGGTACGCCTACCAGGCTTGCCCTCTGGCGGAATACTATGGAAACTAGCATGGCACGAAAAATGAACTCAGCTGGCAGACAGCATGGGCTGTCTATGCAGACAGTCAGGCTGTCTACACTAGACAGTGTACTGTTGAAGCTAGATAGTGTACTGTTGAAGCTAGGCAGTGTACTGTTGAAGCTAGACAGTGTACTGTTGAAGCTAGACAGTGTACTGTTGAAGCTAGATAGTGTACTACTGAAGCTAGATAGTGTACTGTTGAAGCTAGACAGTGTACTGTTGAAGCTAGATAGTGTACTGTTGAAGCTAGACAGTGTACTGTTGAAGCTAGACAGTGTACTGTTGAAGCTAGACAGTGTACTGTTGAAGCTAGATAGTGTACTGTTGAAGCTAGACAGTGTACTGTTGAAGCTAGATAGTGTACTGTTGAAGCTAGATAGTGTACTGTTGAAGCTAGATAGTGTACTGTTGAAGCTAGACAGTGTACTACTGAAGCTAGATAGTGTATTGTTGAAGCTAGATAGTGTACTGTTGAAGCTAGACAGTGTACTACTGAAGCTAGATAATGTACTGTTGAAGCTAGACAGTGTACTGTTGAAGCTAGATAGTGTACTGTTGAAGCTAGATAGTGTACTACTGAAGCTAGATAGTGTACTGTTGAAGCTAGACAGTGTACTGTTGAAGCTAGATAGTGTACTACTGAAGCTAGATAGTGTACTGTTGAAGCTAGACAGTGTACTGTTGAAGCTAGACAGTGTACTGTTGAAGCTAGATAGTGTACTGTTGAAGCTAGACAGTGTACTGTTGAAGCTAGATAGTGTACTGTTGAAGCTAGACAGTGTACTGTTGAAGATAGACAGTGTACTGTTGAAGCTAGACAGTGTACTGTTGAAGCTAGATAGTGTACTGTTGAAGCTAGACAGTGTACTGTTGAAGCTTGACAGTGTACTGTTGAAGCTAGACAGTGTACTTTTGAAGCTAGATAGTGTACTACTGAAGCTAGATAGTGTACTGTTGAAGCTAGACAGTGTACTGTTGAAGCTAGATAGTGTACTGTTGAAGCTAGACAGTGTACTGTTGAAGCTAGATAGTGTACTGTTGAAGCTAGACAGTGTACTGTTGAAGCTAGATAGTGTACTGTTGAAGCTAGACAGTGTACTGTTGAAGATAGACAGTGTACTGTTGAAGCTAGACAGTGTACTGTTGAAGCTAGATAGTGTACTGTTGAAGATAGACAGTGTACTGTTGAAGCTAGATAGTGTACTACTGAAGCTAGACAGTGTACTGTTGAAGCTAGATAGTGTACTGCTGAAGATAGACAGTGTACTGTTGAAGCTAGACAGTGTACTGTTGAAGCTATACAGTGTACTGTTGAAGATAGACAGTGTACTGTTGAAGCTAGATAGTGTACTGCTGAAGATAGACAGTGTACTGTTGAAGATAGACAGTGTACTGTTGAAGATAGACAGTGTACTGCTGAAGATAGACAGTGTACTGTTGAAGATAGACAGTGTACTGTTGAAGCTAGATAGTGTACTACTGAATCTAGATAGTGTACTGTTGAAGCTAGCTAGTGTACTGCTGAAGATAGACAGTGTACTGTTGAAGCTAGATAGTGTACTGTTGAAGCTAGATAATATACTGCTGAAACTAGACAGTGTACTACTGAAGCTAGACAGTGTACTGTTGAAGCTAGACAGTGTACTGTTGAAGCTAGACAGTGTACTGTTGAAGCTAGACAGTGTACTGTTGAAGCTAGACAGTGTACTGTTGAAGCTAGACAGTGTACTGCTGGAACAACGACGCCTTACTGCTGGAACGAGGCACCTTACTGCTGGGACGAGGATCCTTACTGCTGGGACGAGGATCCTTACTGCTGGAACAATGCTTCTTACTGCTGGAAGAAGGCACCTTACTTTTGGAACGAGATTCCTTACTGCTGGAACAAGTTACCTTACTGCTGGAACAAGGTATATTACTGCTGGAACAAGTCACCTTACTGCTGGAACAAGATACCTTACTGCTGGAACAAGTTACCTTACTGCTGGAACAAGGCATATTACTGCTGGAACAAGTTACCTTACTGCTGGAACAAGTCACCTTACTGCTGGAACAAGGTATATTACTACTGGAACAAGTCATCTTACTGCTGGAACAAGTTACCTTACTGCTGGAACAAGGTATATTACTGCTGCCGCGCAGTTTGAAAGAGCCTCTGAATAGGCTGTTTACATTACTGCTGGAACAAGTCACCTTACTGCTGGAACAAGTTACCTTACTGCTGGAACAAGGCATATTACTGCTGGAACAAGTTACCTTACTGCTGGAACAAGGTATATTACTGCTGGAACAAGTTACCTTACTGCTGGAACAAGTTACCTTACTGCTGGAACAAGGCATATTACTGCTGGAACAAGTTACCTTACTGCTGGAACAAGGCGTATTACTGCTGGAACAAGTCACCTTACTGCTGGAACAAGTTACCTTACTGCTGGAATAAGGTATATTACTGCTGGAACAAGTCACCTGGAACAAGGCACTGTTACTGCTGAAAGAAGACTCCTTACTACTGGAACAAGTTACCTTGCTGCTGGAACAAGGCACATTACTGCTGGAACAAGACACCTTACTGCTGGAACGAGACACTTCTGGAACAAGTCGCCTTATTGCTGGAATAAGGCATCTTACTGCTAGAGCGCCTTACTGATGGAGCTAAGACCTTACTGCTTGAACGAGACACCTTACTGTTGTAACTAGGTACCTTACTGCCGTAACTAGGCACCTTATTGCTATAACTGGGTACCTTACTGCTGAAACTAGGCACCTTACTGCTTAAACGCGACACCTTTCTGTTGTAACTAGGCACCTTACTGCTGTAATTAGGTACCTTACTGCTGTAACTAGGTACATTACTGCTTGAAGGAGACACCTTACTGTTGTAAATAGGCACCTTACTGTTGTAACTAGGTACCTTACTGCTGTAACTAGGCACCTTACTGCTTGAACGAGATACCGTTGTAACTTGGCACCTTACTGCTGTAACTAGATATCTTACTGCTTGAACGAGACACCTTACTGTTGTAACTAGGCACCTTACTGCTATACCTAGGCACCTTACTGCTGTAACTAGGCACCTTACTGCTTGAACGAGGCACCTTACTGCTTGAACGAGACACCTTACTGTTGTAATTAGGACCTTCCTGCTATAACTAGGTACCTTACTGCTGTAACTAGGTACTTTACTGCTTGAACGACACCTTACTGCTGTAACTAGTTACCTTACTGCTGTAACTATGCTTCTGGTATGAGGTACCTTTCACCGAGGCACTGCTGGAGCGAGACACCTTACTTCTGGTATGAGGTACCTTTCTGCTTGACCGAGGCACGGTTGGAGCAAGACACCTTACTTCTGGTATGAGGTACCTTTCTGCTTGACCGAGGCACTGTTGGAGCGAGACACCTTACTTCTGGTATGAGGTACCTTTCTGCTTGACCGAGGCACTGTTGAAGCGAGACACCTTGCTTCTGGTATGAGGTACCTTTCACCGAGGCACTGCTGGAGCGAGACACCTTACTTCTGGTATGAGGTACCTTTCACCGAGGCACTGCTGGAGCGAGACACCTTACTTCTGGTATGAGGTACCTTTCACCGAGGCACTGCTGGAGCGAGACACCTTACTTCTGGTATGAGGTACCTTTCACCGAGGTACTGCTGGAGCGAGACACCTTACTTCTGGTATGAGGTACCTTTCACCGAGGCACTGCTGGAGCGAGACACCTTACTTCTGGAATGAGGTATCTTTCTGCTTGAGCGAGACACCTTACTTCTGGTATGAGGTACCTTTCACCGAGGCACTGCTGAAGCGAGACACCTTGCTTCTGGTATGAGGTACCTTTCACCGAGGCACTGCTGGAGCGAGACACCTTACTTCTGGAATGATGTATCTTTCTGCGTGACCGAGACACCTTACTTCTGGTATGAGGTATCTTTCTGCTTGAGCGAGACACCTTACTTCTGGTATGAGGTACCTTTCTGCTTGACCGAGGCACTGTTGGAGCGAGACACCTTGCTTCTAGTATGAGGTACCTTTCACCGAGGCACTGTTGGAGCGAGACACCTTGCTTCTGGTATGAGGTACCTTTCACCGAGGCACTGCTGGAGCGAGACACCTTGCTTCTGGTATGAGGTACCTTTCACCGAGGCACTGCTGGAGCGAGACACCTTGCTTCTGGTATGAGGTACCTTTCTGCTGACCGAGGCACTGCTGGAGCGAGACACCTTGCTTCTGGTATGAGGTACCTTTCACCGAGGCACTGTTGGAGCGAGACACCTTGCTTCTGGTATGAGGTACCTTTCACCGAGGCACTGCTGGAGCGAGACACCTTGCTTCTGGTATGAGGTACCTTTCACCGAGGCACTGCTGGAGCGAGACACCTTACTTCTGGTATGAGGTACCTTTCACCGAGGCACTGCTGGAGCGAGACACCTTACTTCTGGTATGAGGTACCTTTCACCGAGGCACTGCTGGAGCGAGACACCTTGCTTCTGGTATGAGGTACCTTTCACCGAGGCACTGCTGGAGCGAGACACCTTGCTTCTGGTATGAGGTACCTTTCACCGAGGCACTGCTGGAGCGAGACACCTTGCTTCTGGTATGAGGTACCTTTCACCGAGGCACTGCTGGAGCGAGACACCTTACTTCTGGTATGAGGTACCTTTCACCGAGGCACTGTTGGAGCGAGACACCTTGCTTCTGGTTTGAGGTACCTTTCTGCTTGAGCGAGACACCTTACTTCTGGTATGAGGTACCTTTCACCGAGGCACTGCTGAAGCGAGACACCTTGCTTCTGGTATGAGGTACCTTTCACCGAGGCACTGCTGGAGCGAGACACCTTACTTCTGGAATGATGTATCTTTCTGCGTGACCGAGACACCTTACTTCTGGTATGAGGTATCTTTCTGCTTGAGCGAGACACCTTACTTCTGGTATGAGGTACCTTTCTGCTTGACCGAGGCACTGTTGGAGCGAGACACCTTGCTTCTAGTATGAGGTACCTTTCACCGAGGCACTGTTGGAGCGAGACACCTTGCTTCTGGTATGAGGTACCTTTCACCGAGGCACTGCTGGAGCGAGACACCTTGCTTCTGGTATGAGGTACCTTTCACCGAGGCACTGCTGGAGCGAGACACCTTGCTTCTGGTATGAGGTACCTTTCTGCTTGACCGAGGCACTGCTGGAGCGAGACACCTTACTTCTGGTATGAGGTACCTTTCACCGAGGCACTGTTGGAGCGAGACACCTTGCTTCTGGTATGAGGTACCTTTCACCGAGGCACTGCTGGAGCGAGACACCTTGCTTCTGGTATGAGGTACCTTTCACCGAGGCACTGCTGGAGCGAGACACCTTACTTCTGGTATGAGGTACCTTTCACCGAGGCACTGCTGGAGCGAGACACCTTACTTCTGGTATGAGGTACCTTTCACCGAGGCACTGCTGGAGCGAGACACCTTGCTTCTGGTATGAGGTACCTTTCACCGAGGCACTGCTGGAGCGAGACACCTTGCTTCTGGTATGAGGTACCTTTCACCGAGGCACTGCTGGAGCGAGACACCTTGCTTCTGGTATGAGGTACCTTTCACCGAGGCACTGCTGGAGCGAGACACCTTACTTCTGGTATGAGGTACCTTTCACCGAGGCACTGTTGGAGCGAGACACCTTGCTTCTGGTTTGAGGTACCTTTCACCGAGGCACTGCTGGAGCGAGACACCTTGCTTCTGGTATGAGGTACCTTTCACCGAGGCACTGCTGGAGCGAGACACCTTGCTTCTGGTATGAGGTACCTTTCTGCTTGACCGAGGCACTGCTGGAGCGAGACACCTTGCTTCTGGTATGAGGTACCTTTCACCGAGGCACTGTTGGAGCGAGACACCTTGCTTCTGGTATGAGGTACCTTTCACCGAGGCACTGCTGGAGCGAGACACCTTGCTTCTGGTATGAGGTACCTTTCACCGAGGCACTGCTGGAGCGAGACACCTTGCTTCTGGTATGAGGTACCTTTCACCGAGGCACTGCTGGAGCGAGACACCTTGCTTCTGGAGCTACTTGAGTTAGAATGCGAGAGTCACTTGTAGTAGCTACTGTAGCAGACGTCATATTGGGGCGAGAACGCTACACTGCCTGCATCACAAACACGATACAAACATATATTAACACCACGCAGAAATCACACACTTCTTCCTTTTTTCGAGACATTGTCTCTTACGAAATATATCATCCGAACTTCGTCTGTGTCATTGCTCGAATTAAAGGTCTCATTTAATAAGGCTGAATAGTTGACGTTAATGCAGCGTCAAGATATATGATTAGTTATGAGTTATATTAGTTTTAATGGCAGATTAGTCAGCCAGCTACTGTTTAATTGGTAAAGGTTAATGTGAATGATCTGTGTAGGTAACCAAACACAGTCTGTGCTAATTCAGTCATTTGTTTAAGTAATTGATTCAGTCCCAACTAGTATGTTTCCTGTACACTTAGAGGTGGGTGTTTTATGTATCTCTTCTTACCCCTAACACACACACACACATATTCTCTCTCTCTCAAAACCAAACACTTCTAGTAATTAGATAGATTGATTCTTGAATATTTCAGATTGCCATAGTCATTAATAATAAAGACAAAAGTCAAAGGAAGGTGAGTGGCTGGATCACAAGTGTGCCAAGAGTTCTTCCTGCCTCTGATCTCTCCTTACATACTGACTCATTTCAGGAATGTCTTCGTCAGAAATTGTTGAGGTATTTAGGCGTGTGTTACTGTGTTTGTTAATATTTTCGTTTGAGATGATGTCCTTTAGAGTTGATGGTGACAGCATTAACGAAGGTGGCGGCAACGGCGACGGCGGCGGCGTTAGCGGCGGCGGCGGCTGTGTCGTGGTGGTGTCGCATGGCTGGCAACTCCTTCAAAGGAGGCGGAGGCTCTTCAGACCACGCCCATTTTTTCTTAGTGTTTTATTGTTGCAAAAGCAGTGAGTTAGTAGTGGTGCCAGGGCAGGTGGCTCTGTTGAGAGTGGCTGCTCAGCATATTGTCAGCTTATGTAGCCTCAAGATGCCAGGATATGATTGTTGGTGGAGGACAGTGCGTAGTGAGTCCCGCCCACTTCTCAACCTGCCTTCCTCCCACACTTGTTCTTTCTCACGATGAAGTTGAAGTGTCGCCTTGGCAGTGTTAGCTGATGGCCCTGGTAGGCTGAGGTGTGCTCCCCCACCGAGCCCACATCTCACCAGATGCGCGTTTTGCCTGCTTTGTTTTGTTGGTGTGCACATCCTGGTGGCGGCTGCTAAACACTTCGGGAATCCCGAGGTCCGGGTTCCACAAAGCATCAGTGGATTTGGAGCAAGGAGGGCGTCGAGTGGCTGGTGCCCCGACGCTGGCGTCCGTCGGTGTGGTAACCTGCGTCGTGCTCCCGCTCACGGAGGCTTGGGCGGGGCATGGACGGACCCGTGTAGGCTGGCGACACACCTGCAACCCGTCGTCAACACTACTTACGATGCCCTCGCTGCCCACCCTATACTCCCGGTCTTGCCACCCACCAAGGACCGCCACCTCGACGACCACCCCAGGATATTGGGTCTGCCAGCCTTCCCAGCTTAAGGATGTACCCTCCAGACACACTCAACATGCATTCCCTGAATTTTATGATTAATTAAAGTGTCGTGTTTTTATTGTTGGTGTGATGCTGCATACATTACGAGATGAGGATGCTGAGGGTAGCGCGGGAGATGCGACCGCCACTCGTTGTCCTGCTCCTTACTGCTCTTCCTGTGGACGGTGCCGCCGCCCGCGTTACCCGGCGTCACAGCATCACACGCAGCGGTACCATCACCATCTACCTGTGCATCAGACATCCGGGATGATGGAACAAAACACCGCGCTCGCGCAGCACCAGCTGCACCAACAACCTCAACAGCAACAGCAACAGCAACAACAACAACAACAACAACAGCATCAACAGCAGCAGCAGCAACAACAACATTATTTCCCGTGCCACCACCATCCGTATGTCATGGCCGCCTCCACCTCCGCCTGCACCTGTCCTCGCTGTCGAAGGCTACACCAGGTAGGCAGTTTGAAGGCTCTCACAGGAAGCTTGATAAAGATAGCATTGTGTGAGTGGCCTGGGGCAGAGCACCACAACCCACCTCTCATCGTCCCGTAGAGGCTGGACAATGACGGGACACTTCTTGACTGCAAGCCTCGCTTCTCATCTCCATGTCACTCGCATCTCAGTGTGTGGGGGAGCCAGTCTGCTCGGCACTCTCGGCGTTCCAAATGACAGCCCAGCGTTTGCTCGATGCTTTGAGAGTGCCAAGTACCACACTCCAGTGTGGAGTGGACTGTGTACATGGGACTCTGGAGTACCAAGTGACGTAACCCAATGGGTAGTGTCTACACGGTATTTTGAGTGCCAAGTACCACAGTCCAGTGTAGAGTGGACTGTTTACATGGGATTCTGGGAGTACCACGTGACATAACCTAGTGTGTAGTGTTTATACGGTGCTCTGAGAGTGCCAAGTGACTCAGTCCAGTGTGTAGTGTGAGGCGTGGACTGTTTACTAGGAAAGATAGGAGCTCAGTAATGGTATATGGAAGTTTTGTGACAGCTTAAGGGAAGTAGAGGTTCCCATATTCCAGTCTGTGTGCTAATATAAGAACCCTAGTGACATGATCACTGATGAGGAACTGACTTACTGCTGACACAGGTCCCTAGTGACATGATCACTAATGAGGAACTGACACTGAGGTCCTAGTGACATGATTCCTGACTGGCTGCTTACATAGATTTCTCCTAGTGACATGACAAATTTCACCTCATGTTTAATCAGCTTCACGTTATCCCTGAACGTTCATTGACGTCTTTTAGTCTAGTGGTGGTAGTAGTGGTGGTGGTGGTCATGCTGTTGTTTGTGGTGATGGATGGTTGTGGTAGTTGTGTTGGTAGTTGGTGTAATGTTAGTAGTTGTGGTAGCTGTGTTGGTGGTTGGTGTAATGTTAATGGTCGTGGTAGTTGTGTTGGTGGTTGTTATAATGTTAGTAGTTGTGGTAGCTGTGTTGGTGGTTGGTGTAATGTTAGTGGTCGTGGTAGTTGTGTTGGTGGTTGGTGTAGTGTTAGTGGTTGTGGTAGCTGTGTTGGTGGTTGGTGCAATGTTAGTGGTTGTGGTAGTTGTGTTGGTGGTTGGTGTAATGTTAGTAGTTGTGGTAGCTGTGTTGGTTGGTTGCTGTAAATTTAGTGCTTGTGGTAGCTCTGTTGTTGAATGGGGTAATGTTAGTAGTTGTGATGGCTTGGTTGTTGGAGTAATGTTAGTGTTTGTAGTAATTGTATTGGTGAGTAGGGCAGTGGTGTTGGTGGGTATAATAGTGGTGTTGGAGTGTATGATAATAGTGTTGGCGGATATGACAGTGGTGTTGGTGGGTATGATAGTGGTGTTGGTGAGTATGATAGTGATGTTGGTGGGTATGATAGTGGTGTTGGTGGGTGTGATAGTGGTGTTGGTGGGTATGTTAGGGGTGTTGGCGAGTATGTTAGTGGGTTTGATAGTGGTGTTGGTGGGTATGATAGTGGTGTTGGTGGGTATGATAGTGGTGTTGGTGGGTATGATAGTGGTGTTGGTGGGTATGATAGTAGTGTTGGTGGGTATGATAATGGTGTTGGTGGGTATGATAGTGTTAATGGGTATGATATCACAGTGCACGCAACAATCATCACAGTGCACGCCACTATCATCAGTGCACGCCTCAATCTACGTCACAGTGCACTCCACAATCATCACAGTGCACGCCACAATCATCATAGTGGGCGCCACAATCATCATAGTGGGCGCCACAATCATCACGATGGACGCTACAATCACAGTGCACGCCACAATCATCACAGTACATATTACAATTATCACAGTGGGCGCCACAGTCATCACAGTGCCTATTACAATTATCACAGTGGGCGCCACAGTCATCACAGTGGACATCACAATCATCACAGTGCACGTCACAATCATCACAGTGGGCGCACCAATCATCTCAGTGTACGCCACAGTCATTACAGTGGATGCCACAATCATCACACTGGGCGCCACAGTCATCACAGTGGATGCCACAATCGTCACAGTGGGCGCCATAATCATCACAGTGGATGCCACAATCATCACAGTGGGCGCCACAATCATTACAGTGGATGCCACACTCATCACAGTGGGCGCCACAATCATCACAGTGGATGCCACAATCATCACAGTGGGCGCCACAATCATCACAGTGGGCGCCACAATCATCACAGTGCACGCCACAATCATCACAGTGGATGCCACAATCATCACAGTGGGCGCCACAATCATCACAGTGGGCGCCACAATCAACATCACAGTACACGCCATAATGTACATTACCTCAGAGTATTATCACCCTGGAGGAATATTACTGAGACTGAGAGAAGATTACAGTTAATGAAGTAGTAATTGGCCATTATCAAGGACGTTGCTTAATAACAGCGTGTTTTTATTACGAATAATATGGCCCTTGCTTTACCACTGTTGTTACGTGTTAGTAATGTCAAGTCAGCGTTGAACTACTTTATTAGTGTGATGTGTGTGTGATGGTCCACCACCAACCTTTCCTTGCTTATCCAACTTTTTCTAAAGTAACATTATATTGGGGAAATCGTGCGAAATCAAAATGTTTTATTCGAAATGGATATTTCGCAATATATCTACGTTTTTTGAGTTTTTTCTGTCAATTTTAGGAAATTTATTTTCTTATCACGTAATGAATTTAAAGTGTTTGTTCCATAAATATCCTAACATGGCTCGTCATCTCTCTTTTGTTATCCTACATGTTCTTATTGTTTATTTTTGATAACCTGTGTGTGTTAGCTTTTTAATAAAATTTTCCAAGAGGGATTGTTGATGGAGAGGAGAGGAGAGGAGAAGCTCGGGCGCTGTATTAGTGAACATCCAACCAAGGCAGGAGGGAGGGAGACACTACACTGTATATTCCTATACTCCAGCTTATTCTAAAACTACAGCATTAACTTTATTATGCATTTCCCGGTGTCACTTTCTGCACGATCTCATATTTTTACAAAATTCATATATATATATATATATATATATATATATATATATATATATATATATATATATATATATATATATATATATAATATATATATATATATATATATATATATATATATATATATATATATATATATACTATATATATATATATATATATATATATATATATATATATATATATATATATATACATACGTAAAACTGGTTAAGTAGCAAGAATCATTTAAAATTACGTCCTTTCTAAATTTTTCTCTTATACGTTTAAAGATTTTTTTTTCATTTATGTTATTGTGTAAAAATTAATAATTTTATACCAAAAGTGTCTTAGAAAACTTACCTAACCTTATTATAACAAGCTCAATTTAATTTAGCTTAATCCAACTAAATATATTTTAGATATTATTATCAAGGGAAAGCGCTAAACCCTTAGGATTATACAGCGCCTTGGGGGGGATGTGGAAGGTATTCAGGCTTAATTCAGGGAACTGAAGCACAGATCCAATTCCCTAGATCAAGAGCCTATCACCAGCATCAAGGAACCTCCCTTGAGGGGATATTTTAGATAAGTTTACAATAATTTAATAATAAACAAACACACCGAAATATATTTTTTCGTTAGGTTTAGAATGATATTTGCGAAATTATTACACACTCACGAAATCGTAATGACACGATTGCAAACAAACCATACCACGGGTGGGGATAGAACCCGCGATCAGAGAGTCATAAAACTCCAGACCGACGCGTTAGCCACTGGGCCAGCTGGCTACAATAAATATACCTAGTTGTATGAATCTTATTGTAGACAGTTGGCCCAGTGGCTAACGCGTCGGTCTGGAGTTTTATGACTCTCTGACCGCGGGTTCTATCCCCACCCGTGGTCTGGTTTATTGCATACACAAATTTTCGCTTGCCATATTCAGTAAGAAGAGCGTTGCTATTTAAGCCAAAATAGCAAGTTTTACATATTCGACACGACCTATATATATATATATATATATATATATATATATATATATATATATATATAGTAAATATCAAAACAGGTGTAAGAGTCTTGGCATCGGAGTAGCCTTGTAAGTACGAGGGCGTTAAAATTAGCACGTTTTTTTGCACGTTGTTAGGACGAACTGCAGCTTTACAACGTACATGAAGAACTTTTCTTCCTCGCTGCCGTTACTTTCCTGTTTATGTAATTTGTCTTCTACTTGTATATGTTAATTTATGTTAAAGCTACCTAACCTCTAGCAGCTTGAATTCATGCAGAGGTACAGAACGTTCAGAAATTAGCACACTGTAATGCGTAAGACGCGTATTGCACTTCAGTGATAGAGCAGAGTTTGACGACTGGGGATACGTCGTCATCCCTTAAATTATTGAAAAACTATCTTTGTTTTTTAAGGTATGAGGACGAGGTGAGGAATGAGATGTATCTCCGCACCTTGTTGCTGCTCATACCAAGGTAGATGGCTCTCTAGTTCTAAAAAGGTACATGTAAAACTGTCACAAACGTGAGGTTCGCAGACACCAGCAATGATGTGTTACGTTGTGACATTTAAAATATCATCTTCACGTGGGTCGTTATGGCTGCACTTGTATGCTAACATCAACAATATTTTAATACCAAAAATAAGGTTTAAAGTATGTACACTGAAAGATACACCCCTTTCGATGTGTGTTGAGTTTATTTGTCATAGTTATTCTTTTATCTTTATTCTAATGAGAGAGTATATATTATATGATAGCTTTATTATATGGTAGGAAGAGTGATGATAGTGAGGGTGGCTCCTCTCCACACGCAGCTCCCTGGTTGGCTGCTTGTATGTGTGGTCAACTATCACCTGCACGAGTTGAGAAGCGTGTTGTCACCATGTCACCCTGGTAGTTGGTCTGTGACCTGACAACCTCACGCTGGCTTCTGTTTCACGCACACTTGGCCGGTTACTCAGTCACACCGGTAAACTACTCCGCGGTGGCTCATTCTAAGGCCGGAGGTTACTATTGATACGTATTAGTGGTTACTTCTTGCCGCGCCTCTGTCGTAGGATCAACCGTATCGCTGAATGGGTCATCACAATATTGCATTGTACACATGAACTCCCACAATCATCTCATAAACTTCAGAGATGCCAATTTAGTCATCAGGGAAACTGACCAACACCGCAAGTGTTGTTTACAATCTGCTGCTATTGCCGCTAGCAACAACAGCACACAAAACTGTCGTAGTTTTTTTTATTTCAGAGGTACTCGCCAGGCTCATTGTACCCAAATTTTGACAGTCATCACGTATCGTCCTCCATATATATATATATATAACTGGGTTGCAGACTCATCGACACCACCAGGGACCCGAGGGCGGCCACTTTCATGTTCCAGCGCCTCAGTGTGGCCATCCAGAGAGAAAATACTTGCTGCATACTTGGCTTGCGTCCGGCTTCGGATGAGCTGGAGGAGATTCATAATCTTTGATATAATGTACCAATGTATTCTTGCTTGTATTTTTTTGTCAGTGTATTGTCTATGAATAAAGTTCACATAGAATATAGAATATAGGGGGTGGTAGAAGAAAATATTCAAACAACTCCGGGGAAAACCTTGAGTAGTCCCTGAAGTACGTTTATTCTCTTCTCTGAGGATGAGGGTCCCGAGTACAGTTATATATATATATATATATATATATATATATATATATATATATATATATATATATATATATATATATATATATCACACACACACACTCCATCTATTCCGTTTCTCTGTATTGGATTGATAAAGCCTCTGGCGGGCAAAACGTCTCCTTAGTAAGTCCTAATACCGCTTTTATCTTTCATGCATGTCGGTATTTAACACCATTTACAACACGAGTACTTCACCATTTCCCACTGAGTTATCTCTGTGTTAGTTTCCTTCTATGTCCCCGTAGATCTAACACAGCATGTCATTGTCTACCTGGTTCATTCCTCCGAGTATATTGAATGTTGTGGTCATGTCCTTCAGCTTTCTTAAGTGTCGTGAGGTGTAGTTTGCGCAGCCTGTCTTGAGTACTTTGCTTCTGAGATCCGGTAGCAGCCATACTGCCAATGTTGAACTCCAGTCTTTGGGCTTCACTAGGTGGGGCTTCACCTTGGCGAGACTTGTCTCAGAACTCCACTAAATATAATTTTTAAGTTCGATAGGTTAGATTATGATGCAGTTATTCGACTGATGTGGGTTTCATGTGCTGGGTATGTCTCGTTGCTTCACTTATCTAACTCTGCTTCACCCCATGTAGCACACTCTGTTTTTCTTGCAACATTTCTAGTTTTCATTATATTTGCTTGGAAGTATTTCAGCAGTCCCTTTTCCGATCATCAAGTCCATTGGTGGGCGAAACGTCGTCAATCTATTGTCACTACCATCGTTTCGGTATTTCATACCATTATTCATTTTGTCGTTTATTTTAGTTTTTATCTGCTTGCATTTTTTTTTTTTTGGGGGGGGCATTGACATCGAACATTAACATGTAAGACTCTAAGTCTCCTTGGAAATCATTAATGTATATCAGGAATTGTGTGGGTCTCAGGAAGGAGCTTTGTGATACTACACTAGTGATATTCTTCAAGCTAAACATTTCTTCTCTCAACATGGATCTGATCTCTCTCTCTCTCTCTCTCTCTCTCTCTCTCTCTCTCTCTCTCTCTCTCTCTCTCTCTCTCTCTCTCTTGCTTTGTTATTCCTCAATTCACTTGTTTACTTTTTTCAGTTTCTTGTATCTTTTAAAAGTTAGTGGAGAACAGTGTGGAAGATTTTCTTGCCTTCAAGGCAAACGAAGTTGGCCTTGTTTTATTTCAGGTTTGTGAAACTATGTTGTTGTGAGGTTAATGTCGAGCCTTCAAGGTGTTCTCTGTCTGTTTCATACAAGGCATCACTTTCCTTATTTTGAAATTCACCTCTTAATTTAATGCTACAGGCCTATCGCCATTTTTTTTTTAATATTGGAGCAACATTTGAAATCGTCTATTAATTTTCCTGCTTGCATTAATTTTTCCTACGTTTGTGGCAGTGACTTACCACAGGCAGCAACTCCGTCTTCCAGTAACTACAGTCATATATTATTTGGGTCTTACACATTCCGTATGTCCAGCTCAGTGAGGATTTTTTTTTTTTCTAATTTATAGGTGATGGTGCCAAGTCTGCTAGTTTTGTCCATTAATCTTTTCTCTTAACACTGCTGATAGTGAGCAGTGTTTTAGCATGTATATGCACCGGATGTTTCTCTTTTTTTTTTGCATACTTGTTGCTTCCCATGAATATTTATATTTATCATTCAGGCATATCACTTGGTATTTTGTTATCCCTCTTCTTCTGCTACGATATTTGTGTACTGTCTCTATGTTCTTCTAGTTTTTTTTCTCCTTTTTTTGGTTTCTGGTATTCATTGTATACTCTGCTTTTTATGTTTTATCATTTTCTTTGCTTCCTTACATTAGTTATTAAATAAAGGATTCTCCGTGGCTTTGTTTCTTCTTCGTGAGTGCAGAGTGTCCTCCAAGCAAGAGTGGTAATCGTACACACTTTAACATTTCTTGGTTATTTTTTGAGCACATCGTTGTCAGCCGTAGCGAGTCTTTTTTAATGTGCTAATTTATGGTTAAACATATCTTTTTATATGTTTATGTAACCTAAGTAACCCAGCTTAACTAACATAAGAGACGAGCCTGGACCAAGGTCAGGCTTCAGGAGCAGAACAATTCTCGAAGGTTATCAAAGGTAACTTAAAATACAGAAGATAACACATCTAAGTTTACAGGAAGCGTCAAGTATTTTACGTTGGGAACTTCTTAGAAAAATTAACTTAATAAAATAAGGAGAGATTACCGGATGAAGACAGTATATTTCCTCATTATTTCTTGACACCTTAATGTGAAAAACTCTCGGAGTTTATTGAGCGTTTTATTATTCATTAACTTGTAGTCATATTTATATGCAGGATTCCTTCTCCCGTTGTTTGTGTCTCCAGCTTTGTGTTCATGTCAAAATTTAGAGTACACTGGTTGCTCTCTTTTATTGGTAAGTTTTACTTAAGTTTTTATATACGTATCCAAGTTGCTTAGGGTGATTATTAGATCATAGGTGTGTTATTTCCCCCTCATTCCTGTTTCTTCCTTGAAATTTTGGGATAAGAATTTCCCTGGTGTCTTTGTAGTGACACAGAATTTGGTTATGTTTATTGTCTTCCATACGGGGCTCCATTTTGCCAGTCTGCTTGTCCATTGTTGAAGTCTTCTATAATTAGTAACTTGGTTCCAGTGTGGTTTGCTGGTCCCTCTGTTTTTGTTTTCACTACATCTATTATTGCTGCATCAACTGTGATGTAGCCCTTGATGGGGAAAGCAAGGCTACACATGGTAGTAATTACCATTTTGGTTCCTTTGTTATTTTCTATCCTTATAGTTTGTGTAAACATACTAGTCTTTGGTGGAAAAAAAAAAAAGGGTAGGTGGTAAGGGAAGTGGGTGGGTGGCGTGTGGGAGTGGGTGGGTGGCGTGTAGGAAGGGTGGTTAGGAGGGGTAACTTGTGTTCTTGATTATAGTGTGATCAGATAAGTCAGCAGCCACTGCAGGAGATCCGGCCCAGAATTCTGGCCGAATCCCACACCGTTTATATAAACGGTTCTGCTTGAATGAATGTGGTTTTAAATTCTACTATCGTAAATTGTTCTTTGGCGAGTGGTGCTCTAAAATAGTGGAAGCTAATTATGAAACATTTAACAAAATTCTAAATCAGTATAAACGTGAGAATAAGGTGTTAGATAAGTTTAAATAGACTGAACTATGGAGCTTGTGGCAGTTATATCTCAGAGTGTGTTGGGCAATGTAAATCACAATTATCCTCGGAGACGCTCTTGTAATATTAATTGAGAGACTTTGAGAAACATCGTGGTCAACAACAACTGAATATTGAGGTGTGTGTGTGTGTGTGTATAGTGACTGTTTTGATCTCGTTAATATGACCAGTACTCAGGTTGTCCCTTACCTCACACATGCAAAATTTATTGGCCCAACATTGTTTTAAAATATTCAGATTACTTTCAAACAATAGTTCGTATACCAGTGAATTCTATTAGTCATTACTCCCTTATTAAAACATATTATTTTACATGTTATGTCACTTATTTTCTCATTCTCCATTAGTATCTGCTTGTCCACTCCACCCCAAATAATAAACAGTAGGCTTAACTATCCAAATTAGCTTTAATTTATTCGCTTTCTTGGTTGGTTACTGTTGTGCCTACTTCTGAATCCTTTTCTTGAGGTTGTATTCATTACTTTTTAAAAGGTTCAATATTTTACGCAATCCTAATATTGTTTTTTTTTTTTTTTACATTTCATTTTGGATTATCTTCATGAGGCTCAGCTTCCAGTGGTGCCCCCATCGTTTTACTGTTTTCCATATTAGCCTCTCCTTGCCTAACTTGTTGATTCTTACGAGTATTTTGTGCTTCATGATCATGTCTTACCCGATTCTTTGCTGCTTCAGCGACATGAGATTCAGCTGTGTTAGTCTCAAGTCGTAGCTCATTGCCCATCCTCTCCCGGACTAGTCTGGTGATAAACTCCTGAACTTTATTGAGCTTCTTAGCGTGCTTCACACGTTGCGGGCCCACGTCGGTTCTGCGTGCTCCAGGATTTGCCTAACTTATGTTGTGTTATGCATCTTGAATGATTATTTGATTTAAGTTCCTGAAGGCAGTTTCTGTATTTGAAAGCTGCACATACACCGCTGATGTTATCTGGCTGGTGTGCGACTCAGGTAATATGTTAGATGTGATGTGAGTGTAACGTTTACCCCCGGTTCCTTGTCTTTGTTTTATACATGTAGTTGTTCTCTCCCAGGTCTTTGCTGTTCTGTACAGTACAGTTGTGTCCTCCCCAGAGTGTAATGTTTACCCCAGGGTCCTTGTCTTTGTTCTAGACATGTAGTTGTTTCTGTCTCAGAGTGTGATGTTTGCCCTCTATTCTTGCAATTTGTTCAAGTACTTTAAAATCCCCTAACTGCCTTCTATTCGTACCCTGCTCACCAGCTTTGCATCAGAAAAAGCGTTTGCATAAACCACAAAAAGTATGAGTACCGGGATTGAGCCTTGTCGTACACCCCACCTTTTTTTGTTATTTATTGACGCTCTTTGTTTTAGGACCTTTTTCAACTCTGAATATACCTCCGATGTGTGTATCATTGTCTTGTCCTATGTCCTCAAAAATATTTTGACAGCCTGAGTATATACGCATGCTCATTCCTCCTTATGCAATTTTGATTTCTGTCACACTTGTAGAATTTTATTAGGTTCGTGAGTCAGCGTTTGTCATCTCTACACTTGTGTCGGTGCTTAGTAATAAAAGTGCTGCTCTTCAGATGTTCCACCAGTCACTTTGCATGGTATGGTTGCTACGGCATCTGCTATCTAGTTCAGGACCTTTTGTCTGTCACCTTTTTGGAGATTGTTACTACATTGACTGTCTAACTGTTCAGTGCTCTCATTTCTCGCAAAGGGGTTTGATTTGTTTTCAGTAGCCACGTTGATATCTACTCATGTTTCTTAGTCTAAGTTTGATCCAGTCCTGAGGTGCTTCTATTCCTCTTCCTATGTTATTACAGCGTTGCTTATTTCTGCTTAGGTTGACAGATGCTTCCTCAGTTGAGGCAACGGTCCCTGTTCAATTGTGCAGCTGTCTTGGTATTTTCTCCTGAGTACCTGGCATGCCTGCATGCTGTTATCGGTGAATTGGTGCCCCATTCTTGCTCTGCCTGACCACCTGATCTATAACTGTCGTGTTTCTCAACATGCGACTTGTAAGTAGCTGGACTTTGGACTTTTCTTTGTCTGGAATATTCATCTCGAATTGTTTTCTCTGCCTCTGTACTCTTCTCAGTCTCTGCACTACTTATTCTCTTCTCTCCAGACGGTAATAAATCCTTTTGCTTTTAAGCTATGTGCAGTGGTGGGTGGTGTGATAGGTGTGGAAGGTGAGGTTTACTTAGCACAAGACACTGCTGCTGGTCCTCTGGTAATTCCTGCCGGTATTCCCGAAGGCTGACCTCCCCAAGTCCCACTTGAAGCATCCCCACTGTTTGCTCACATTTTATTTTTATTTGTACTTTTGTGGGTGTAAGGTTTATTTTATCTGTTAGTTTAAGAAAGTTCGTGTTGTTGCTTGTGGGTGTGGTAGAAATTTGTGAGGATACAATTTGGTGTGTTTGGGCGGTGTTTGGAGGACTATTAAGTAGCTGTAATCTACATATTGTGATTGGAGGTAGGTTGTGATGGCTCTTGTGTCGAGGATAGCTTGCTACGTGAGGTGTCTCTTGTGAGGACTGTGAACATGGTTTATCCCCAGCTTTGTTTTTGATGGTTAAGAGGTAAAGGTGATGTTGGTAACCTTAACCAAGGTGAGGTGAGTGAGGGAGAGCTGTGGTGTTGGTGGAAGTGGGAACTGGTTGTCATGAGTTAGGGTGACACCAGATGATAAGAGCGAGGCTCGTGGAAGGAGAAGCGTGGCCCTGGTTATGCTAGAAGTTGCTTCTTTGTAGACATATTTCAGTTCAGCAAGGAATATTGAAGGTCGTCGGCAAGAATTTGCCTACAATAAGATAGGTGAGGTTGATTAAACATGGGTTATGGTGAGTGAGTTTGTAATGTCCTCACCGAGTTCCTCTTACGGCCAATACATTCCCCTCTTAACTTATAATTGTTTGTCAGTGGAAACACACACCATACAGAGCTTCAGTCTAGTTTAGAAATTGCATATGGCGTTTGTTTCCTCTATTCTTTTCTTCTAGTTCGTTCCACTTTGTCTCACATTTCCTTTGTTCTTGTCACTCTCATGTCATTATCCGTAGCCTCGTTGTAAGTTTTTCTGTGTATAATTTTATACCATAATCAAATCTCTAATTCTTGGTTATTTATTTTTCTTTTCATTTTCGTCTGCTCTGAAAGTAGCCTACTTTCAAATGTCGGATTGGTACTCCTATTTGTACCAACGTCCATGGTTGGTACGCCTGCTTGTACCAGCGTCCATGGTTGGTACGCTTGTTTGTACCAGCATACATGGTTGGTACACACAGACGTTCACATTTGATACATGTATATCAAATGTACACACAGGTACTTATGTTTAGTACACACAAGCTACTAAGGCTGGTACACACGGGTACCCATGTTTAGTACACACGACCTACCAAGGCTGGTACACACGAGCACGTACACAAAACTGCGCATTATCGTAAGTGAGTAATTTTGTTTCCGTCAGAGGCATGGTTGGAGCGCTGAGTGCAGCCACACATCAGCCAGGTCACCACTGCCATCACCAGTGTGTCGACGATAAATAACTTAATTTGCAAGTGCATTTCCTGCCATCTTAGTAACTAACTGATGAGCAAGTTTAGAATCGAAATTGTAGGACTCTCTAGGACTCTCATAAATTGTAGACTTAATGAATAAGCGTATGAAATTTTTCTCAAGTTTCTTCCTAGCTTACTTGTGAAGGGTTGAAGATGGTGAGGTGAGTTTGTGTGAGCCACTGAGCCTGCACCACTCTTATTATCATCACTATAGTTACCACCACCATCACCACCTCCACCACTGCAATCACCATTACCACTGCAGTCACCACCACTTCCACCAACACTGCAAAATTTACCCTAACCACCGCCACCATCAGCATCACCATTACCCCCTTTACTACTACACATGTCACCAACACCACCATCAGCATCACCATTTCCACCTCTACTGCACATGTCACCATCACCACTGCCACCACCACCATTACCACACAACTGCACGAGTCCCCTACCACTACCATCGTCACCACCACCATTATCACCAGCACCATCATGCCTGTCACTAGCACAATTTGTGGAGCTGGAAGAGACTTTATTATACCCAGGCATCTCCGCTGTCTGACCCACTGAACACACGCTCATTGACCATCTCCACCACGTATCTTTCTCAACCATTACGACCAGTGATTTATTTCCTGGAGGATATTCATTATTTGACCTGTTTTACAGTGCCTAAAAATACGGCACTTTTTAATATGAAACTTATCAAAAATTATTGTTAAATGATGGATTTTATTGATCTTGCATGTAATGATTTCTTCTTAGCTGTTACATTTGTCTGTTTAACTTATTTCGTATAGACTCTAGAATCTAACCTAGTCTAATTTAACTTGTATTCGTCACTAGACAGTCTAGCTGGTTCTTTGACTCTCCTGGTAAAGCTCTTTGATGTAGCATATCTTTTTTGTAAATGTGATTCAAAAAAGTACATCCTAAATTTAATAGCGCGTGGAAAAGCTATCATAATACGCGATATTCAATCCTAGAAGCAATTATTTCAATCACATTTAGAAAATATGACATTGTAAAGAGGAGCTTTATAAGAGAGGCTGCTGTACACTTCACTCAGTAACATCCACATACATATAACCTTAACTACTTAGTCACTGAATTGTCTTTTTTTAAGCAAGGGCATCCGAAAGTTCCGTTTATCTGTGTATTGTTAAGCATTACTGTGGCAGCCGGCACCTGGCAGCCAGCCGGCACCTGGCAGCCAGCCGGCACCTGGCAGTCAGCCGGCACCTGGCAACCAGCCGGCACTGTCACCTGTAAGTTAATTGTACGTCACGCTCTAGTAATACAAACGGGTCTCACCCTACACATTTGGGGAGCCCTATTCCTAGACTCTAGGTCCAAGTCAAGTTACCAACCTTCTAGAATGTAGATAGTAGGGTAAGACTCCTATATGGTAGAGTAGGACTCTCCTAGGTGATGGGATATACCTGTTACCAATTTCGAGGGTTTTTCTATCCTACCATCCCGGCCTTTGGTCAATCTTCTTTATTGACTGCCTATTCAACCAAGCTTGCTGTTAGCGCCTCACTGCCTCAAATAGTTATCACAGCCTGGCTGATCTGGCACTGGATAGAGGTAGTCCAGTTTCCTTTTAAAAACTTATACACTTCTTTCAGCAATATTTCTGATATTTGCTGATAGCAGGTTCAGTAGTCTTGGAGCACGGACGTTGACACATTGTTCTCTTATTGTGTCCATGGCACCCCTGCTTTTACTGGGTCTATTTTGCAATTCCTCTACATCTCTCACTCCATTAGTGGTATCTTGCAGATTTGACACCTGGCTCTGCAATATTTTCCAGGTGTATATCATCAGGTTTCTCTTGTTCGCTCCAGAGAGTACAAGTACTTTGAGGTGTTTCCAATATTGACTGAATGTGAGCATTAAAAGATCTCTGAACCTTTTCCATCTTTGATACATCTTTGATACATCTTTGATACATCTTTGATACATCTTTGATACATCTGTGAGCACAGAAAAATATTCTAGACGTTAGAACACAGGTGATTTGAATATACATCATTGGTGTTATTTCTTTTGTTTTGAAAGTTTTTATCTACTTTGTTTTGTTTCTGACCTTTGTTGCATTTGCTTCATTGTATTCTTTATATGACGGATCATCTGACATTATTATTCGTAATTCCTTTACCTGTTTCTTATGGTATATGAGATGGTCTGCCTGCGTTGTGTATTCTCTGCTCGTTTTGAGTTCTTCATTCTTCCCTTATCTAAGCAACTGAAATTTGTCAACATTGAACATCATGTCATTTTCAGTTGCCTATTTTTAAGAGTGTTGATATCTGAATGTAATTATTCTATATCTTGTATCAGCAAAGGATGTGAAGCTATAACTAATATTTTTATATATGACTTTTATGAGGATGAGAAACAGTGGAGGCGCCAGGACCGTGCCTTGGGGGTGCTGAAATTTTTTTCTTGCGGGGAGACGTCTTTGTTTTGTTTACTATCACTCTTATGTGTTCTGTTTGTTAGAGATTTGAATATTCATTTCTAAGATAGTAGGGTAGAGTACTTCTAGACGGTGACTATGTAGCAGTGTGAGGGATATCCGTGTGCACTGTCCCAGGTGATGTTAGTGATTATATAGCAGGTGTGCGGGACATCCGTGTGTACTGCCTTAGGTGATGTTAGTGATTATGTAGCAGGTGTGAGGGACATCCGTGTGTACTGCCTTAGGTGATGTTAGTGATTATGTAGCAGGTGTGAGGGACATCCGTGTGTACTGCCTTAGGTGATGTTAGTGATTATGTAGCAGGTGTGAGGGACATCCGTGTGTACTGCCTTAGGTGATGTTAGTGATTATGTAGCAGGTGTGAGGGACATCCGTGTGTACTGCCTTAGGTGATGTTAGTGATTATGTAGCAGGTGTGAGGGACATCCGTGTGTACTGCCTTAGGTGATGTTAGTGATTATGTAGCAGGTGTGAGGGACATCCGTGTGTACTGCCTTAGGTGATGTTAGTGATTATGTAGCAGGTGTGAGGGACATCCGTGTGTACTGCCTTAGGTGATGTTAGTGATTATGTAGCAGGTGTGAGGGACATCCGTGTGTACTGCCTTAGGTGATGTTAGTGATTATGTAGCAGGTGTGAGGGACATCCGTGTGTACTGCCTTAGGTGATGTTAGTGATTATGTAGCAGGTGTGAGGGACATCCGTGTGTACTGCCTTAGGTGATGTTAGTGATTATGTAGCAGGTGTGAGGGACATCCGTGTGTACTGCCTTAGGTGATGTTAGTGATTATATAGCAGGTGTGAGGGACATCCGTGTGTACTGCCTTAGGTGATGTTAGTGATTATGTAGCAGGTGTGAGGGACATCCGTGTGTACTGCCTTAGGTGATGTTAGTGATTATGTAGCAGGTGTGAGGGACATCCGTGTGTACTGCCTTAGGTGATGTTAGTGATTATGTAGCAGGTGTGAGGGACATCCGTGTGTACTGCCTTAGGTGATGTTAGTGATTATGTAGCAGGTGTGAGAGACATCCGTGTGTACTGCCTTAGGTGATGTTAGTGATTATGTAGCAGGTGTGAGGGACATCCGTGTGAGTTAGACTTGATGATGTCAGTGTTAACCTTACCTCTGCCACTCATTCATCCACCGCTACTCACATCCGCGTTTTTCATGTAGCTAGGCGGTTACTCCTTTTTATGTTCTCTTTTTGTGTAGTGGCAAGCGTAGGTCAGGAGCATTGGCGGCGGGGCGGCGGCGGCTGCAGGATAACATCCGCCTTTTTGTGGAGGTGGGATAGTGTCGGTGGCCTCCATTACCCCTCCCTCCCTACCTCCAACACCACTACAGGTATTTACTACCTTATACCCGCTATAATCACCTTCCCATTTGTACCTGTCCTCACCCACTACTGTTGCGCAATTGGTCGTGGCTGAAGGTGCTTGCTCACTCGGCCTTCCTTGCACCACTCGTGATGGACACTGATTGACCTTTCAGATCACAGCACTCTGTATATCCCACACGTTCCTCCATACACATGTGATGGTACACACAGGGTACCTCTGGTCATCATGTGATGGTACACACTGGTCATCATGTGATGGTACACACTGGGTACCTCTGGTCATCATGTGAGGGTACACACTGAGTACCTCTGTTTATCATGTGATGGTACACACTGAGTACCTCTGGTTATCATGTGATGGTACACACTGGGTACCTCTGGTCATCATGTGATGGTACACACTGAGTACCTCTGGTTATCATGTGATGGTACACACTGGTCATCATGTGATGGTACACACTGGTCATCATGTGATGGTACACACTGGTCATCATGTGATGGTACACACTGGTCATCATGTGATGGTACACACTTGTCATCATGTGATAGTACACACTGGTCATCATGTGATGGTACACACTGGTCATCATGTGATGGTACACTGGTCATCATGTGATGGTACACACTGGTCATCATGTGATGGTACACACTGGGTACCTCTGGTTATCATGTGATGGTACACACTGGGTACCTCTGGTCATCATGTGATGGTACACACTGAGTACCACTGGTCATCATGTGATGGTACACACTGGTCATTATGTGATGGTACACACTGAGTACATCTGGTCGTCATGTGATGGTACACACTGGGTACCTCTGGTCATCATGTGATGGTACACACTGGTCATCATGTGATGGTACACACTGAGTACATCTGGTCGTCATGTGATGGTACACACTGGCCATCATGTGATGGTACACACTGAGTACCTCTGGTTATCATGAGATGGTACACACTGGATACCTCTGGTCATCATGTGATGGTACACTGGTCATCATGTGATGGTACACACTGAGTACATCTGGTCGTCATGTGATGGTACACACTGGCCATCATGTGATGGTACACACTGAGTACCTCTGGTTTTCATGAGATGGTACACACTGAGTACCTCTGGTTATGTGATGGTACACACTGATCATGTGATGGTACACACTGAGTACCTCTGGTTATCATGTGATGGTACACACTGGATACCTCTGGTCATCATGTGATGGTACACTGGTCATCATGTGATGGTACACACTGGATACTTCTGGTCATCATGTGATGGTACACACTGAGTACCTCTGGTTATCATGTGATGGTACACACTGAGTACCTCTGGTTATCATGTGATGGTACACACTGAGTTCCTCTGGTCATCATGTGATGGTACACACTGAGTACCTCTGGTCATGTGATGGTACACACTGAGTACCTCTGGCCATCATGTGATGGTACACACTGAGTACCTCTGGTCATCATATGATGGTACACACTGAGTACCTCTGGTTATCATGTAATGGTACACACTGCGTACCTCTGGTATCATGTGATGGTACACACTGAGTACCTCTGGTCATGTGATGGTACACAGAGTACCTCTGGTCATGTGATGGTACACACTGGGTACCTCTGGTCATCATGTGATGGTACACACTGGGTACCTCTGGTCATCATGTGATGGTACACACTGGGTGCCTCTGGTCATCATGTGATTGTACACACTGGGTACCTCTGGATATCATGTGATGGTACACACTGAGTACCTCTGGTCATCATGTGATGGTACACACTGGGTACCTCTTGTCATCATGTGATGGTACACACTGGTTATCATGTGATGGTACACACTGGGTACCTCTGGTCATCATGTGATGGTACACACTGGGTACCTCTGGTCATGTGATGGTACACACTGGGTACCTCTGGTCATCATGTGATGGTACACACTGAGTACCTTTGGTCATCATGTGATGGTACACACTGGGTACCTCTGGTCATCATGTGATGGTACACACTGAGTACCTCTGGTCATCATGTGATGGTACACACTAGGTACCTCTGGTCATCATGTGATGGTACACACTGGGTACCTCTGGTCATCATGTGATGGTACACACTAAGTACCTCTGGTCATCATGTGATGGTACACACTGAGTACCTCTGGTCATCATGTGATGGTACACACTGAGTACCTCTGGTCATCATGTGATGGTACACACTGAGTACCTCTGGTTATCATGTGATGGTACACACTGAGTACCTCTGGTCATCGTGTGATGGTACACACTGAGTACCTCTGGTCATCATGTGATGGTACACACTGAGTACCTCTGGTCATCATGTGATGGTACACACTGAGTACCTCTGGTCATCATGTGATGGTACACACTGAGTACCTCTGGTCATCATGTGATGGTACACACTGGGTACCTCTGGTCATCATGTGATGGTACACACTGAGTACCTCTGGTTATCATGTGATGGTACACACTGAGTATCTCTGGTCATCATGTGATGGTACACATTGAGTACCTCTGGTTATCATGTGATGGTACACACTGAGTACATCTGGTTATCATGTAATGGTACACACTGAGTACCTCTGGTCATCATGTGATGGTACACACTGGGTACCTCTGGTCATCATGTGATGGTACACACTGAGTACCTCTGGTTATCATGTGATGGTACACACTGAGTATCTCTGGTCATCATGTGATGGTACACATTGGGTACCTCTGGTTATCATGTGATGATACACACTGAGTACCTCTGGTCATCATGTGATGGTACACACTGAGTACCTCTGGTCATCATGTGATGGTACACATTGAGTACCTCTGGTTATCATGTGATGGTACACACTGAGTACATCTGGTTATCATGTAATGGTACACACTGAGTACCTCTGGTCATCATGTGATGGTACACACTGGGTACCTCTGGTCATCATGTGATGGTACACACTGAGTACCTCTGGTTATCATGTGATGGTACACACTGAGTATCTCTGGTCATCATGTGATGGTACACATTGGGTACCTCTGGTTATCATGTGATGATACACACTGAGTACCTCTGGTCATCATGTGATGGTACACACTGAGTACCTCTGGTCATCATGTGATGGTACACACAGTACCTCTGGTCATCATGTGATGGTACGTCTGGTTATCATGTGATGGTACTTCTGGTTATCATGTGATGGT
Source organism: Cherax destructor (assembly GCA_009830355.1). Lineage (NCBI taxonomy): Eukaryota > Metazoa > Arthropoda > Malacostraca > Decapoda > Parastacidae > Cherax > Cherax destructor. The sequence continues at coordinate 69,918 of WNWK01002227.1, forward strand.
ACGTCTGGTTATCATGTGATGGTACGTCTGGTTATCATGTGATGGTACTTCTGGTTATCATGTGATGATACGTCTGGTTATCATGTGATGGTACTTCTGGTTATCATGTGATGGTACGTCTGGTTATCATGTGATGGTACTTCTGGTTATCATGTGATGGTACTTCTGGTTATCATGTGATGGTACTTCTGGTTATCATGTGATGGTAATTATGGTTATCATGTGATGGTACATCTGGTCATAATGTGATGGTACTTGTGGTCATCATGTGATGGTACACTGGTACTTGTGGTCATCATGTGATGGTACACTGGTACTTATGGTCATCATGTGATGTTACACTGGCACTTGTGGTATCATGTGATGGTACACTGGTACTTGTGGTATCATGTGATGGTACACTGGTACTTGTGGTCATCATGTGATGGTACATTGGTACTTATTTTCATGTGATGGTACACTGGTACTTGTTGTATCATGTGATGGTACACTGGTACTTGTGGTCATGTGATGGTACACTGAAAAGTATCACATTACATGTCCATTATACGATGTAATAAAATTATTATCGTCTGGTCTTTTAACTCAGCATATAATAACAATAATAGTAATAATAATTTAATTCATCATAAAACCTAGTTTTTTTTTTATACAAAACTGGATATACATTTAATAGTGCACAAGGAAAGCCCTTGGTTATGGATGGATAACCCCAGTCTTCTCCATTTTCAACACCATCACGATACGACTTTGGAACACGTGATGAAACTGATCATCCTTCCTTCGTCCTGGACTATCACTGGGTATTCCAGGAGGAGACATGGAGGAGAGCGAAGACAGGAGAGCCAGCTGGAACCCCCCGCCGCTGCTGATGATAATGATGTAAAGGTTAAAAGTGGGTTCTGGCGCTTCGCTGAAGGACGGACGCACCTCCCTGTTTGCCATCTTCCACATTCCCCAGTCTGGATGAATGCACCGCGGATCATCGCATGGAATGATGGATACATGTACACACGCTCCGGCAGAGACATTGAAAGGGCTATTATGGTTGTGCTTTGCACTCTAGATGGTTTTTCAACCAGTACAAATAGTGCAAGGATGCAAAGGATTTATAAGCGAAACAGTAGGATGTAGGTGAGAGTATGTCAAAATGTAGCAGTAGTAGAAGTAATAGTATATAAGGGGGACACGGTGAGGTACTGGAGGCAAGACTTAAGGTCTAGTAGTAGTAGAAGTAGTGGTAGTAGTGACGGTAGTCAAAGATAAATATTTCACATCATAACCAGTATAAATAAAAGAATTATACATACGGAACTACATTGATAATTACAATACCTTTCGCAGATTAAACGTAATGAATACACTTGTTATTATGTTTGAACTTATTTGGTATTTGGGTGTTCGACACACATATGTATTGTTAACCTATGCTGCACATTTCGGTGTCCGGACCAACTTACAAACTATGGGCGGAGGAGCTAGCATACAGGTGAACGCGCAAGGAGACGGACAGAGGCACAGACGACTCTCTTCCTGCCACTTATCCCTCTCATCCGGTAACGTTACACGAAATTTATCCTCTGCAGGAAATGTTATTCTTCTGTGGAACTGTTACTGATAATGTTACCTGGAACCCTCTAGACTCTCTCTGGTAATGTTACCTGGAACCCTCTAGTCTCTCTCTGGTAATGTTACCTGGAACCTTCTAGTCTCTCTCTGGTAATGTTACCTGGAACCCTCTAGTCTCTCTCTGGTAATGTTACCTGGAACCCTCTAGTCTCTCTCTGGTAATGTTACCTGGAACCCTCTAGTCTCTCTCTTTGGTAATGTTACCTAGAACCCTCTAGTCTTTCTCTGGTAATGTTACCTGGAACCTTCTAGTCTCTCTCTGGTAATGTTACCTGGAACCCTCTAGTCTCTCTCTGGTAATGTTACCTGGAACCCTCTAGTCTCTCTCTGGTAATGTTACCTGGAACCCTCTAGTCTCTCTCTTTGGTAATGTTACCTAGAACCCTCTAGTCTTTCTCTGGTAATGTTACCTGGAACCTTCTAGTCTCTCTCTGGTAATGTTACCTGGAACCCTCTAGACTCTCTCTGGTAATGTTACCTGGAACCCTCTAGTCTCTCTCTCTTTGGTAATGTTACCTAGAACCCTCTAGTCTTTCTCTGGTAATGTTACCTGGAACCTTCTAGTCTCTCTCTGGTAATGTTACCTGGAACCCTCTAGTCTCTCTCTTTGGTAATGTTACCTGGAACCCTCTAGTCTTTCTCTGGTAATGTTACCTGGAATCCTCTAGTCTCTCTCTTTGGTAATGTTACCTGGAACCCTCTAGTCTTTCTCTGGTAATGTTACCTGGAACCCTCTAGTCTCTCTCTTTGGTAATGTTACCTGGAACCCTCTAGTCTTTCTCTGGTAATGTTACCTGGAACCTTCTAGTCTCTCTCTGGTAATGTTACCTGGAACCCTCTAGTCTTTCTCTGGTAATGTTACCTGGAACCTTCTAGTCTTTCTCTGGTAATGTTACCTGGAACCCTCTAGTCTCTCTCTGGTAATGTTACCTGGAACCCTCTAGTCTCTCTCTGGTAATGTTACCTGGAACCCTCTAGTCTCTCTCTGGTAATGTTACCTGGAACCCTCTAGTCTCTCTCTGGTAATGTTACCTGGAACCCTCTAGTCTCTCTCTGGTAATGTTACCTGGAACCTTCTAGACTCTCTCTGGTAATGTTACCCGGAATCCTCTTGTTTTGCACTAGTAATGCTACCTGGAACCCTTTCAACCCCTTGCTCTGGTAACATTACCTGGAACTCTCGCACTGCTCTGGTAACATTTCACTTTATACACCTTATCTGGAAGTTTCACCTTTTTTTGTGTGTGTAAATACCACCCTTATACACTTGCCTTCCCTATAAATGTTACCAAGTATAATATATTATCATCTGGCTACATGCCTGATGCCTGATACCGAAACATTGGATTATTACTTGCATTTCTAGGAAAGTTTTCTGTTGTAGCCTTGAAGACTCTTAAGAAAAAGTGTTCCCCTGCACTTACCACCTTTCATTAAAAATATATTAATACGTCAGTTAGTTACCCCATGGGGAAATAAACCAACTTTTGCTTTCTTTAAAGAAAGAATATGACGAATTGTGTGTCTCTCACCAGGTTTCAGGATATAAGTGAAGGTTTAACACTCGCAAGGTTCCAGGATATAACTGAAGGTTTAACACTCGAAAGGTTCCAGGATATAACTGAAGGTTTAACACTCGCAAGGTTTCAGGATATGACTGAAGGTTTAACACTCGCAAGGTTCCAAGATATAACTGAAGGTTTAACACTCGCCAAGTTCCAGGATGTAAGTGAAGGTTTAGTACTCGCAAGGTTCCAGGATATAAGTGAAGGTTTAACACTCGCAAGGTTCTAGGATATAAGTGAAGGTTTAACACGCGCAAGATTCCAGGATATAACTGAAGGTTTAACACTCGCAAGGTTCCAGTATATGACTGAAGGTTTAACACTCGCAAGGTTCCAGGATATAACTGAAGGTTTAACACTCACAAGGTTCCAGTATATGACTGAAGGTTTAACACTTGCCAGGTTCCAGGATATAACTTAAGGTTTAACACTCACCAGGTTCTAGGATATAACTGAAGGTTTAACACTCGCCAGGTTCCAAGATATAACTGAAGGTTTAACACTCGCAAGGTTCCAGGATATAACTGAAGGTTTAACACTCGCAAGGTTCTAGGATATAACTGAAGGTTTAACACTCGCCAGGTTCCAGAATACAACTGAAGGTTTAACACGCCGGGTTCCAGGATATAAGTGAAGGTTTAACACTCGCCAGGTTCCAGGATATAAGTGAAGGTTTAACACTCGCAAGGTTCCAGGATATAACTGAAGGTTTAAGACTCGCAAGGTTCCAGGATATAAGTGACGGTTTAACACTCGCCAGGTTCCAGGATATAACTGAAGGTTTAACACTCGCAAGGTTCCATTATATAACTGAAGGTTTAACACTCGCAAGGTTCCAGGATATAACTGAAGGTTTAACACTCGCCAGGTTCCAGTATATAACTGAAGGTTTAACACTCGCCAGGTTCCAGGATATAACTGAATGTTTAACACTCGCAAGTTTCCAGGATATAACTGAAGGTTTAACACTCGCCAGGTTCCAGTATATAACTGAAGGTTTAACACTCGCAAGGTTCCAGGATATAACTGAAGGTTTAACACTCGCCAGGTTCCAGTATATAACTGAAGGTTTAACACTCGCCAGGTTCCAGGATATAACTGAAGGTTTAACACTCGCCAGGTTCCAGGATATAACTGAATGTTTAACACTCGCCAGGTTCCAGGATATAACTGAAGGTTTAACACTCGCCAGGTTCCAGTATATAACTGAAGGTTTAACACTCGCAAGGTTCCAGGATATAAGTGAAGGTTTAACACTCGCCAGGTTCCAGGATATAACTTAAGGTTTAACACTCGCAAGGTTCCAGGATATAACTGAAGGTTTAACACTCGCCAGGTTCCAGGATGTAACTGAAGGTTTAACAATCGCAAGGTTCCAGGATATGACTGAAGGTTTAACACTCGCAAGGTTCCAGGATATGACTGAAGGTTTAACACTCGCAAGGTTCCAGGATATGACTGAAGGTTTAACACTCGCAAGGTTCCAGGATATGACTGAAGGTTTAACACTCGCAAGGTTCCAGGATATGACTGAAGGTTTAACACTCGCAAGGTTCCAGGATATGACTGAAGGTTTAACACTCGCAAGATTCCAGGATATGACTGAATTACGACGACTTGAACAGGATGTTGTATAATTGTTATATATTATGGCAATATATAATGTTTATATAATTTCATTACTATGTTTCTGTTCAATAATTTCACACTAAATTTGTATATTACTATACTGATTGATGTTACTGTGTATTGTTAAGCATCATAATCATAATTATGTTGATTGTTTAGAAAAAGAATCATAAAAACTAGATTTTTTTTTTGTCAGGAACGTGATATCACAAATATTAGTTTGATGTGGTCTATACTGTAAGTCAGAAGTTAAGAAGTGGTCAGTGTGATGTGGTCTATACTGTAAGCATAAGTTATGGAGTGGTCAGTGTGATGTGATCTATACTGTAAGTCAGAAGTTATGAAGTGGTCAGTGTGATGTGATCTATACTGTAAGTCAGAAGTTATGAAGTGGTCAGTGTGATGTGGTCTATAATGTAAGTCAGAAGTTATGAAGTGGTCAGTGTGATGTGGTCTATACTGTAAGCTTAAGTTATGGTGTGGTCAGTGTGATGTGGTCTATTCTGTAAGTCAGAAGTTATGAAGTGGTCAGTGTGATGTGATCTATACTGTAAGTCAGAAGTTATGAAGTGGTCAGTGTGATGTGGTCTATACTGTAAGTCAGAAGTTATGGAGTGGTCAGTGTGATGTGGTCTATACTGTAAGCTTAAGTTATGGAGTGGTCAGTGTGATGTGGTCTATACTGTAAGTCAGAAGTTATGAAGTGGTCAGTGTGATGTGATCTATACTGTAAGTCAGAAGTTATGGAGTGGTCAGTGTGATGTGGTCTATACTGTAAGTCAGAAGTTATGAAGTGGTCAGTGTGATGTGATCTATACTGTAAGTCAGAAGTTATGAAGTGGTCAGTGTGATGTGATCTATACTGTAAGTCAGAAGTTATGAAGTGGTCAGTGTGATGTGATCTATACTGTAAGTCAGAAGTTATGAAGTGGTCAGTGTGATGTGATCTATACTGTAAGTCAGAAGTTATGAAGTGGTCAGTGTGATGTGATCTATACTGTAAGTCAGAAGTTATGAAGTGGTCAGTGTGATGTGATCTATACTGTAAGTCAGAAGTTATGGAGTGGTCAGTGTGGTCAGTGTATACTCACTGAGTATATGAAAGAGCATTTGTTTTCCAGATGACGGTATTAAGAACATACCGCGACGTAAAATTTTAAATCATCACCATAATGGAACTGGAATGATAAGAAGTTGAGAACTATACTGGCTGTATCTGTTTGACTATTTGTTACTATATTACTACTACTACTACTACTACTACTACTACTACACACACAGACTGTACTGACATATGACACTCTTAACGTTTTAGATTTTTAAACCAATATTTTGAAGTTAAGTTTTGTAATAGATGCAGCTTATAATACTCTCATGCTTAATTAATATCTTCTCGCATCACCAACTTGATCTTACCTATCTCTATTTGTATTTGGTCAAGACGTACAGCTGGCAGGGTGCTGGAGGGACGTGCAGCTGGCAGGGTGCTGGAGGGACGTGCAGCTGGCAGGGTGCTGGAGGGACGTGCAGCTGGCAGGGTGCTGGAGGGACGTGCAGCTGGCAGGGTGCTGGAGGGACGTGTAGCTGGCAGGGTGCTGGAGGGACGTGCAGCTGGCAGGGTGCTGGAGGGACGTGCATCTGGCAGGGTGCTGGAGGGACGTGCAGCTGGCAGGGTGCTGGAGGGACGTGTAGCTGGCAGGGTGCTGGAGGGACCTGCAGCTGGCAGGGTGCTGGAGGGACGTGCAGTTGGCAGGGTGCTGGAGGGACGTGCAGCTGGCAGGGTGCTGGAGAGACGTCCAACTGGCAGGGTGCTGGAGGGACGTGCAGCTGGCAGGGTGCTGGAGGGACGTGTAGCTGGCAGGGTGCTGGAGGGACGTGCAGCTGGCAGGGTGCTGGAGGGACGTGCAGCTGGCAGGGTGCTGGAGAGACGTCCAGCTCACAGGGTGCTGGAGGGACGTGCAACTGGCAGGGTGCTGGAGGGACGTGTAGCTGGCAGGGTGCTGGAGGGACGTGTAGCTGGCAGGTTGCTGGAGGGACGTGCAGCTGGCAGGGTGCTGGAGGGACTGAGCTGGCAGGTGCTGAGGGACGTGCAGCTGGCAGGGTCTGAGGACGTGCAGCTGGCAGGGTGCTGGAGGGACGTGAGCTGGCGGGTGCTGGAGGACGTGAGCTGGCAGGGTGCTGGAGGGACGTGCAGCTGGCAGGTGCTGGAGGACGTGCAGCTGGCAGGGTGCTGGAGGGACGTGCAGCTGGCAGGGTGCTGGAGGACGTGCAGCTGGCAGGGTGCTGGAGGGACTGCAGCTGGCAGGTGCTGGAGGACGTGGCTGCAGTGCTGGAGACGTCAGCTGCAGGGTGCTGGAGGAGTGCACTGGCAGGTGCTGAGACGTGAGCTGGCAGGTGCTGGAGACGTGAGCTGGCAGGGTGCTGGAGGACGTGCGCTGGCGGGTGCTGGAGGACGTGAGCTGGCAGGGTGCTGGAGGACGTGAGCTGGCAGGTGCTGGAGGACGCAGCTGGCAGGGTGCTGGAGGACTGAGCTGGCGGTGCTGGAGGACGTGAGCTGGCAGGGTGCTGGAGGGACGGCTGGCAGGGTGCTGGAGGGACGTGCAGCTGGCAGGGTGCTGGAGGACGCAGCTGGCAGGGTGTGAGGAGAGCTGGCAGTGCTGGAGGACTGCAGCTGGCAGGGTGCTGGAGGACGTGGCTGGCAGTGCTGGAGGACGTGCAGCTGGCAGTGCTGGAGGGACGTGAGCTGGCAGGGTGCTGGAGGACGTGAGCTGGCAGGGTGCTGGAGACGTGCAGCTGGCAGGTGCTGGAGGACTGCAGCTGCAGTGCTGGAGGACGTGAGCTGCGGGTGCTGGAGGACGAGCTGGCAGGGTGCTGGAGGACGTGCGCTGGCAGGGTGCTGGAGACGTGAGCTGGCAGGGTGCTGGAGGACGTGAGCTGGCAGTGCTGGAGACGTGGCTGGCAGGGTGCTGGAGGGGTGCAGCTGGCAGGGTGCTGGAGGACGGGCTGGCAGGGTGCTGGAGGGACGTGCAGCTGGCAGGGTGCTGGAGGACGAGCTGGCAGGGTGCTGGAGGACGTGAGCTGGCAGGTGCTGGAGGACGTGAGCTGGCAGGTGCTGGAGACTGCAGCTGGCAGGTGCTGGAGCGTGCGCTGGCAGTGCTGGAGGACGTGAGCTGGCAGGTGCTGGAGGACGCAGCTGGCAGGGTGCTGGACGAGCTGGCAGGGTGCTGGAGGACGTGAGCTGGCAGGTGCTGGAGGGACGGCTGGCAGGTCTGGAGGACGTGCAGCTGGCAGGGTGCTGGAGGCGGAGCTGGCAGGGTGCTGGGAGTACGGGGGGTGAGGACGCAGCTGGCAGGGTGCTGGAGGACGCAGCTGGCAGGGTGCTGGAGGACGTGTGCGGAGCTGGGAAGTGCTGGAGGACGTCAGCTGGCAGGGTGCTGGAGGACGTGAGCTGGCAGGTGCTGGAGGGACGTGCTGGCAGGGCTGGAGACGCAGCTGGCAGGTGCTGGAGACGTGAGCTGGCGGTGCTGGAGGGCGGTGGAGCTGGCGGGTGCTGGAGAGGTGGTGGAGGGGTGGAGCTGAGCTGGCAGGGTTTGAGGAGGGCTCAGTGCTGAGACGGCGCTGACACTGAGTGGTGACTGGGCCTGGCAGGTGCTGGAGGGACGTGAGCTGGCAGGGTGCTGGAGGACGTGCAGCTGGCAGGGTGCTGGAGGACGTGCAGCTGGCAGGGTGCTGGAGGACGTGCAGCTGGCAGGGTGCTGGAGGGACGTGCAGCTGGCAGGTGCTGGAGGGACGTGCAGCTGGCAGGGTGCTGGAGGACGTGAGCTGGCAGGGTGCTGGAGGGACGTGAGCTGGCAGGGTGCTGAGGACGTGCAGCTGGCAGGGTGCTGGAGGACGTGCAGCTGGCAGGGTGCTGGAGGACTGATCAGTGCTGAGGACAGCTCAGGGTGCTGGAGGACTGCAGCTGGCAGGGTGCTGGAGGGACGTGCAGGGGTGGACCCAGGGTGCTGGAGGGACGTGCAGCTGGCAGGTGCTGGAGGACTGCAGCTGGCAGGGTGCTGGAGGGACGTGCAGCTGGCAGGGTGCTGGAGGGACGTGTAGCTGGCAGGGTGCTGGAGGGACGTGCAGCTGGCAGGGTGCTGGAGGGACGTGCAGCTGGCAGGGTGCTGGAGGGACGTGCAGCTGGCAGGGTGCTGGAGGGACGTGTAGCTGGCAGGGTGCTGGAGGGACGTGCAGCTGGCAGGGTGCTGGAGGGACGTGCAGCTGGCAGGGTGCTGGAGGGACGTGCAGCTGGCAGGGTGCTGGAGGGACGTGCAGCTGGCAGGGTGCTGGCGGGGTGTGTGGACCTGGAGGGCGTGGTCAGGTTGTCTAGGGTATTGTAAAACTCTGGGGACAAGCAGCGTCATCTTCCAGCCTTCACTCATGTTCTTACTTTTATCCAGTGATCTCCCTTCCTACCCACACCTACTCAACTACCCACACCTGCACCACAATCCACATCTGAATTACTATCTACACTTGCAACACTACCCACACTACCACCACTACCCACACTTTCACCACTACCCACACCACCACTACACACACTTGCAATTACTAACCACACTTCCACCACTACCTACACGTGCATTACTAACTACACCTACACCACTACTCACACCTGCATTACTACCCACACTTGCACTACTACCCACACTTGCAACACTACTATACTTGCATTACTAACCACACCTGCACCACTACCCACACCTGTATTACTAAACACACCTACACTACTACCCACACCTTTACTACTACCCACACTTGCATCACTACCCACACCTCCATTACTAACAACACCTGCACTACCCATACTTTCACCACCCACACCTGCATTACTGGTCACACATACACTACTACTCACGCCACCACCACCACCCACACTTGCACCACTAACAACATCTGCATTACTAACCACACCTGCACCACTATCCACACCACTACCAACACTTGTACCACTATCCACACCACTACCAACACTTGCACCACTATCCACACCACTACCAACACTTGCACCACTACCCACATCTGCATTACTACCCACACCTGCACCACTACCCACACTTGCATTATTAACTACACTTGCACCACTACTCACACCACTACTATCCACACTTCCACCATTACCCACATTAACCCCACTCAACCTGCACCACTACCCACACCACCACCGTTCACACCTGCACCACTACCCACACCATCACTCACACCTGCTCCACTACCCACACCACCATCACTCACACCTGCTCCACTACCCACACCACCGCCACTCACACCTGCTCCACTACCCACACCACCACCACTCACACCTGCTCCAGTACCCACACTAGTGATGTATCGGATATTCGCATCCGCATCCGCATCTGCGGAACATCCGCACAATTTCTTACATCCGTATCCGCATCCGCATCCGCATCCGTATTTCACAGCAAACAGATATCCGCATATACATCCGCATCCGAAAACCGCGGAACATCCGCACAATTTCTTACATCCAAATCCGCATTCGCATCCGTAAAATGAGTAAGTAAGACATCCGTATACACATTCGCATACCGGATATCTAAATTTTTCACATCCGATACATCCCTAACCCACACCACCACCACTCACACCTGCATCACTCACACCACCACCACTCACACCACCACCACTCACACCTGCATCACTCACACCTGCATCACTCACACCTGCATCACTCACACCACCACCACTCACACCTGCATCACTCACACCTGCATCACTCACACCTGGAGTATGTAGCGCCAGCTTAGAGCACTCACCTGATCACACTTATAAACATCAATATATTCAAAGGTTTGATAGAAGTTGTTATTGGAGCTGAGAGGAATCAAGTGTCCGCAGAAACTTGAGATACTCTGCCTAACAAACCTAGAACAGAATATTATCAGATGGAATTAGATAAAGTAAGACAGAAGTGTAAGGAGATGGAACCGGAGGAGAAAGATTGTGTCGGAAAACGCCTCAGACCTCTCTGACAAATAGAAAAATGCAATAAAAACAGGTTTCTCTCGTGTTCTTCTATATAAAATAATGTTTCACCATGTTTAAATTATATATATAAAAAGTTCAGCTAAAAACGCCGAGTCACAGGGACGCTAAGATTGATTTTCAGTCTCATGATGATAAATATAACTAAGTAGGTATGACTGGGATCTGCATGACACGAATAAAAAAAGGTGTTCTGTAGTAGATAAGAGACGAGACCAGGAGCTATAATTCTACCCCAATGAGCACGAATAAGTTAGTATATTGACGGGGAAGGGAGAGTAAAGATCGTGGATGTTTCAGCTGATCAAACGTGCATGTACAAAAGCTACAGGAAGTCTAATGGTTTGTAAAAAAAAAGGAGGTAGAGTGAGTAAATCATTACAGAAGTAATGGTGTCTTATCTTCCTCTATTAATTTGTCCAAATTATATTTAAACTTCACATTGACTAGAATCTTACCTCACTCACCAGCCAGTATTTGTGAACAAAGTACTTGTACAAGGTTTCTTGCATTGCTTCTTCCGAAGGTGCGAAGTGTGTAGTGTTGTGGACACTTCCTTATTAAGATTGTTGGAAGTCATTCTTATTTATGCAATCTTAGCGTGCGTCACAGCTTGTCTGCTCCTTGGTACAGCTTTGCTGTGATGTTAAAACTTGCCTCTTTCTCCCATCGATTTTTTTGTGTTATAATGTTTAACTTAAGAGTACTTAAAACCTTTCTGTTTGATCAAGTCTTATAATGAATAATAATTATAGTGGATTTCAATAAATCATAGTAGTATAATGAAATCAATTTAATTATATGAAAACATTTTTCAATACTTGATCACTTATTACCAAGCATTTCTGATCTAAGTAATAATAGTCAATATAAATGATACAAACTATTACCAGTAGCCGTTCCTGGCCCACGTAAGGACGACTACTTATACAATAATTTGTATTTACATGAAGATAGTAACTCACGAAATCGTAATGACACGATTGCAAACAAACAATACCACAGGTGGGGTTAGAACCCGCGATCAGAGAGTCTCAAAACTCCAGACCGTCGCGTTAGCTAGCTGGCCCAGTGGCTAACGCGACGGTCTGGAGTTTTGAGACTCTCTGATCGCGGGTTCTAACCCCACCTGTGGTATGTTTTTTTTTATGAAGATAGTAACTGGTTACTCTCCCAGAGTGAAGGTGGTGAAGGTCTCAGTAACAAGAACACACTTAAAGACCACACAGACTCCTGTACACAGGTAATTATTAGAAAATGTCTAAAATTTATTTACTTATTTACAACTTCCCTTTAATATTGATGTTAGTGGAAAAAATGTCTGAGTAACTTTGATCAAATTATGACACTGACTCTGCCGGGATTAACGTTTCTTGACATCAGCTGTACACATTTAAAGAGTCACTCTTCAGTGTGCTACAAACATGAAAATACAAAGGTCATAGCCAGTCTACTACACACAGTATTTTGGTGCCCTTATTGCATAACCCCAGCCCCCCCTCCCATCTGTACCTCACTGTACGCGATAGCGATAGTGCAGAGTGTGACGTAAGTTTTAATGCAATTATATATTAGCACTGGAAATTTCAAGTGAATCAGAAGATATTCACAAGTTATCACATGGACACCACTATCCCAATTTCTTCAGTTAAAAAAAAAGTATTAAATTAGGACACACACAGACCGAAACTAATTAAAACCTTAAAATTCCCTAGCATGTTAAGTTAAGCCATTTAGAAGTTGCGTTATCAAGTTATCAATGTTGAAGATTTGAATCCAATCGGATGAGCCATCGTTATTGACTTTTTTGTGTTTCTTTTTTGTTTAACTTTGATTTGTTTTGCCTGGCTTCCTTACACATTTTTATTACAACATTTGCTGGTGTTGAATCCAGGCAGCTAATTTTCCGACCATTCTTGTAGCTGGTCCAGGTCATCAAGTAGGTTTTGGTAGTCGTCTCAGGTTCATCAGATTTTTGTGGCATATGAAGAGTAATACGTATAATCTTCTCACCCCCTCCCCCTCCCCAGGACATTTTTATGTCCCAAGACAGATGCTGTTTTTGATCTCCTGGGACATCAGTTATGTGTCCTAAATCATATACGATTCTTGAGCCCCTGAGGTATCATTACATGTATGATTCTTGACCTCCCCTGGGAGATCATTTATAAGTGCCAAGGCAGAACCATGTGAGTTCCTGTTGGTTAGGCTGACCCACTCTGATGCAGCATCTCTCACCCTAACTCTGCTTACTGCTCTTTGTGTTTGTCTATGCACATACATGAATATTATTTTCTCTGTACATTGGTGTATATCCGGGCTGAGACAAGTGTTTGACTGGGTTTTAAATGGGTTTTAAACACGTATGTTGTCCTGGGCTTTGGAATTGTGTGTCTTACTGAGTTGTGAATTTATGTGTATCCCTACCGAAGATGTTTGAAAAGAAATTTTGTTCTCTTTCGAGTCTGTTGTCATAAAACGCATTGCAGCAGCGTGGGGATAGAGCCAACGTAGTGTTAGCACTACAAAGGCTTCAGTAATTTGTCCATGTTATCTATCATAGGGTGTAACACTAGTTTATAGTAATCTAAAACGCCTTAGCGTTCACACGACGAGGGGAGTGCAGTGAGAGAGAGAGAGAGAGAGAGAGAGAGAGAGAGAGAGAGAGAGAGAGAGAGAGAGAGAGAGAGAGAGAGAGAGAGAGAGAGAGAGAGAGAGAGCAAGTAGGAAGTGAGCTATAATGGAACTGTTTGGAGTGTAATGGAGGTGCCCGTTCTCCTCCTCCTCCTTATCTTGTTTTTTTTATAAGGGACACGCTACTCTTGTTGTTATATCTGAACTAAAGATATTGCCTTCCTCGCCATAATCACCACGCCTACTTCCGCCCACTATTTTCTTGTCGTCGGCAAACTTGCTTATGTCGCTATTTATTCCCTCATCTATTCAGTACGTTTCAAAACAAGATACATATCACGCCTGGACAATGTACAGGGGTTGTTAGCTGCCCACATAGAATAAAACGTCAAAATTACAGGAATGTCTCAGAGCACTTGGTCTATACTTTCTGGAGCGGTGAAGTGATTCTACAATCTATACATGAAATATATTTAAGGGTCCGGTGGCCTGGAGCGTCTTACTGGACGTATGTCACCATCATGGAGTCATCCAGGGTCGTGACTCTTGTTGCGAAAGGTGCCCCATTGTGCCGCCTGCCTGCCATCCATAATGGCCTGCAGGGAGAACATCATTTCTATACTGCTTCCTGATGTCTTGCCTACCTTCCTCTCTTGTTTCAGCCATATTATCTACTCTAGTGGGTTATGAAAATAAAATAACAATTTCAAAATGTTAAATAAAGTTCGACAAAAAGTTATACCAATATTCGCGTGAATGTGTGTTTGTGTGTGTGTGTGTGTGTGTGTGTGTGTGTGTGTGTGTGTGTGTGTGTGTGTGTGTGTGTACTCACCTATTTGTACTCACCTATTTGTGGTTGCAGGGGTCGAGTCATAGCTCCTGGCCCCGCCTCTTCACTGATTGCTACTAGGTCCTCTCTCTCCCTGCTCCATGAGCTTTATCAAACCTAGTCTTAAAACTATGTATGGTTCCTGCCTCCACTATGTCGCTTTCTAAGCTATTCCACTTCCTGACAACTCTATGACTGAAGAAATACTTCCTAACATCCCTTTGACTCATAGGAGTCTTCAACTTCCAATTGTGACCCCTTGTTTCTGTGTCCCCTCTCTGGAACATCTTGTCTCTGTCCACCTTATCTATTCCTCGCAGTATTTTATATGTCGTTATCATGTCTCCCCTAACCCTCCTGTCCTCTAGTGTCGTCAGGCCGATTTCCCTTAACCTTTCTTCGTAGGACAATCCCCTTAGCTCTGGGACTAGTCTTGTTGCAAACCTTTGCACTTTCTCTAATTTCTTGACGTGCTTGACCAGGTGTGGGTTCCAAACTGGTCCTGCATACTCCAGTATGGGCCTGACGTATATGGTATACAGAGTCTTGAATGATTCCTTGGTGAGGTATTGGAACGCTATTCTTAGGTTTGCCAGCCGCCCGTATGCTGCAGCAGTTATCTGATTGATGTGTGCCTCAGGAGATGTGCTCGGTATTATACTCACCCCAAGATCTTTTTCTTTGAGTGAGGTTTGCAGTCTTTGGCCACCTAGACTATACTCTGTCTGCGGTCTTCTTTGCCCTTCCCGATATTCATGACTTTACATTTGGCAGGGTTAAATTCAAGGGAGTTACTGGACCAGGCTTGCAGCCTGTCCAGGTCTCTTTGTAGTCCTGCCTGATCCTCGACTGATTTGATTCTTCTCATTAACTTCACATCATCTGCAAACAGGGACACTTCTGAGTCTATCCCTTCCGTTATGTCATTCACATATACCAAAAACAGTACAGGTCCTAGAACTGACCCTTGTGGAACTCCACTCGTCACAGGTGCCCACTCTGACATCTCGTCACGTACCATGACTCGTTGTTGCCTCCCTGTCAGATATTCTCTGATCCATTGCAGTGCTTTTCCTGTTACGTGTGCCTGATCCTCTAGCTTTTGCATTAATCTCTTGTGAGGAACTGTGTCGAACGCCTTCTTGCAGTCCAAAAAAATGCAGTCTATCCACCCCTCTCTCTCGTGTCTTACTTCTGTTACCTTGTCATAAAACTCCAGTAGGTTTGTGACACAAGATTTTCCTTCCCTGAAACCATGCTGGTTGTCGTTTATAAGCTTGTGTCTTTCTAGGTGCTCCACCATTCTCCTCCTGATGATCTTCTCCATGACTTTGCATACTATACACGTCAGTGACACAGGTCTGTAGTTTAATGCCTCGTGTCTGTCTCCTTTCTTAAAAATTGGGACTACATTTGCCATCTTCCACGCCTCAGGCAGTTGCCCAGTTTCAATGGATGTGTTGAAGATTTGTGTTAGTGGCACACACAACATCTCTGCTCCCTCTCTAAGGACCCACGGAGAGAGGGAGCAGAGATGTTGTGTGTGCCACTAACACAAATCTTCAACACATCCATTGTGTGTATGTGTGTGTGTGTGTGTGTGTGTGTGTAGGTGTGTGTGTATGAGTGTGTGTCTGTGTGTGTGTGTGTATGTGTGTGTGTGTGTGAGTGTGTGTGTGTACTCACCTAATTGTACTCACCTAATTGTGGTTGCAGGGGTCGAGACTCAGCTCCTGGCCCCGCCTCTTCGCTGTCTGCTACTGGGTCTCTGCTCTCCCTGCTCCATGAGCTTTATCATACCTTGTCTTAAAACTATGTATGGTTCCTGCCTCCACTATATCTTTCTCTAGTCCATTCCACTTCCTGACTACTCTGTGGCTGAAGAAATGTTTCCTGACATCCCTTTGACTCATCTGAGTCTTCAGCTTCCAGTTGTGTCCCCTTGTTTCTGTGTTCCCTCTCTGAAACAACCTGTCACTATCTACCTTGTCAATTCCCCGCAGTATTTTGTATGTCGTTATCATGTCTCCTCTGACCCTTCTTTCCTCCAGTGTTGTTAGTCCTATTTCCCTCAACCTTTCTTCATAAGACAGACCCCTGAGTTGTGAAACTAACCTTGTCGCAAACCTTTGTGTGTGTGTGTGTGTGTGTGTGTGTGTGTGTGTGTGTGTGTGTGTGTGTGTGTGTGTGTAGGTGTGTGTGTGTGTGTGTGAGTGTGTGTGTGTGTGTGTGTGTGTGTGTGTGTGTATGTGTGTGTAGGTGTGTGTGTGTGTGTGTGTGTGTATGTGTGTGTAGTGTGTGTGTGTGTGTGTGAGTGTGTGTGTGTGTGTGTGTGTTGTGTGTGTGTGTGTGTGTGTGTGTGTGTGTGGTGTGTGTGTGTGTGTAGTGTGTGTGTGTGTGTGTATGTGTGTGTAGGTGTGTGTGTGTGTGTGTGTAGGTGTGTGTGTGTGTGTGTGTGTAGGTGTGTGTGTGTGTGTGTGTGGGTGTGTGTGTGTGTGTGTGAGTGTGTGTGTGTGTGTGTGTGTGTGTGTGTGTAGGTGTGTGTGTGTGTAGGTGTGTGTATGTGTGTGTGTGTGTGTAGGTGTGTGTGTGTGTGTGTGTGTGTGTGTGTGTGTGTGTGTGTGTAGGTGTGTGTGTGTGTAGGTGTGTGTGTGTGTGTGTGTATGTGTGTGTAGGTATGTGTGTGTGTGTGTGTGTGTGTGTGTGTAGGTGTGTGTGTGTGTGTGTGTAGGTGTGTGTGTGTGTGTGTAGTGTGTGTGTGTGTGTGTGTGTGAGTGTGTGTGTGTGTGTGTGTGTGTGTGTAGTGTGTGTGTGAGTGTGTGTGTGTGTGTGTGTGTGTGTGTAGGTGTGTGTGTGTAGGTGTGTGTATGTGTGTGTGTGTAGGTGTGTGTGTGTGTGTGTGTAGGTGTGTGTGTGTGTGTATATGTGTGTGTGTGTGTGTGTGTGTGTGTGTAGGTGTGTGTGTGTGTGTGTATGTGTGTGTGTATGTGTGTGTGTGTATGTGTGTAATAGAATTACTGTTACAACAATCTCTCATTTATTATAACACTATAATTATTATTTTTGTCATACAAATCTATATGCTAAGTACTAGAAACTTATCTGGAGAGCTAGACCCTCTGGTAGGCACAGACAGGAGACTATAATACAGAAGAAAGGTAACACTATACATGAGTTGGGGACCACTGACTGACCTGCTGTGGCTGGTGTGGGGGACCGCACTCAGTGCTCATGGTGGTACTAACAGTACCAATTCAAAAATTAGGTCTGTGCAAGTTGACTTTGCAATTCGTTTTTAATAACTCAACAACCATGCATGTTTATAAAATGCTACAATTTATGTAATGCAATATGTATAGTTTTATTTACGTTAAATAATATCAAATTAAATGATTTTAACAATACTTGTGTTAATAAGCACACAGACTTCCACGAGCCTATTCACAGTGGTTCTGCTTTCCCAAGATAATAATTTTATTTACAAGAGAAAGATGTAGACGGGTCGTACATAGTTTCCTGTAATAGGTTACTGTACACTGGCATACATCACACTCCCCAACTACTGTTTCTGCCACTGGAGGAAAACCGGTCCCAGCTACGACCCTCGGGGCTCCCGCATTGCTAGGCAGGTTTTAATAACTAGTTAAAACGTTGTGGGTGATCGTCCTGTTCATTGATGCTGCCTCATTGTGTCGCGTGTAAGTCGTTCTTGTTGCTGTGTGTGTGTACTTCCTTCCTCAGACCAGAGTCTTGCTCTTACACTCCCTCTTGCTGCACCCACCATCCTGATGCTGCAGTTACTGTTGCGGCCACTCTTCTGATTCTGAAGTCACCTGCTGTTGCAGCTGCCCTCCTTCTGCGCCCACACTTCTAATGCCGAAGTTACTCTTCTGCTTGTGCAGTTTTCCTCCTGATGCTGTAGTCACCCTCGTGTTGCTGCTTCACCCACCTTCCTGGTGCTGCTTCACCCACCTTCCTGTTGCTGCTTCACCCACCTTCCTGTTGCTGCTTCACCCACCTTCCTGTTGCTGCTTCACCCACCTTCCTGTTGCTGCTTCACCCACCTTCCTGTTGCTGCTTCACCCACCTTCCTGTTGCTGCTTCACCCACCTTCCTGGTGCTGCTTCACCCACCTTCCTGTTGCTGCTTCACCCACCTTCCTGTTGCTGCTTCACCCACCTTCCTGTTGCTGCTTCACCCACCTTCCTGGTGCTGCTTCACCCACCTTCCTGCTGCAACAAATTATACAAGGTTCGATTACTGAGTTACCTGCCAGATAAACCATTTTTTTAAGTACTGATTATTATTATAATCAAAAGAAGCGCTAAACCACAAGGGTCATACAACACTGAGTGTTTGGTGTGAGTGTCCAGAACCCCTCCCCCCAGCAAAACGGATAGTGATAACTTTCAAAACAAGAGAACTAATGCCATTGGTGACACTTTTCAAATCCATGATTCTCTTTGGTATTCGTTTAGAATATTGTTCAGTGTTACGACTCCGTTCAAAGCAGGAGAGGTATCAAAACTGGAAACGGCACAGAGTTCGTTTGCTTCCTTTATTTATAGTCAACGAAGTATTGAAACTACTGGAAACACCTCGAAGTACTTCGAATACACTCTGGGGCGAAGAAGCGCTAAATAAATGATATATACATTAAAGTTAATGGAACGCCTAGAGCTAAATCTACGCTCTACATATATAACAATTTACAGGAGTGAGATATTATATAGTATGAAGTGTAAAATAAATCCAGTGGAAAGTAGGGGCGCCATGGGCACAACAAGAAAACACTATGTCAACATCCGTGGTCCAAGATTATTCAACCTGTTACCAGCAGAGTTAAGAAATATTGCCGCGACAAGTGTGGAAGTTTTCAAGATGAAACTGGTCCACTAACTCCGCCAAGTGCCAGATCATCCAGGCTGTAATGGATATGTGGGCCAGAGGGCCGTCAACCACAACAGTCTGGTTGAGCACGCAACCAGCAGAATTTCTTGGCCCCAGGCCGGAGGGCTTCGAGGATAGAAAAACTCTCGAAACGGGTCACATGTGTATTACAGGTTACAGGTGTATCACAGGTGACAGGTGTGAATGCAACTTGTTTTACTTCACACCACTTGAGGGACATTTTGCATGCAACACACTGCACATTGTACATGTTCTCTACTGCTGTACACGTTCTCTACTGCTGTACACGTTCTCTACTGCTGTACACGTTCTCTACTGCTGTACACAATTACCTTGGTATTCTAATTCTTGCGACTCACCATCACCCAGCTTGGTTAATGGGGTTAAATCCTATCTGCTGCACGAGGGCCATCAAGGCTGCATGTGACCTGTTAACCACTGGTCAAGAATACTTAAATCTCTAAAATAGGATACAGTAAACTCCTCTCAGTGTATATATGAAGTCAGGTATACAAGATGCTCCATACCTGTACGCTGGAAGCTTTCTCCCCTCTTGGTCGTTGAACCCAATGTTCCCATTGTGGACCCAATGATCCCACGGTGGACCCAGTAATCCCATGGTGAACTCAATGATCCCACGGTGAACCCAGTTATCCCACGGTGAGCCCAGTAATCCCACGATGAGCCCAGTGATCCCACGGTGAACCCTAATAATTTCACTGTGAACCCACCATGACGTGGTTTCTGAAACCTCTGAAGTTTCGGGATGGCACTCTCTCTCTCTCTCTCTCTCTCTCTCTCTCTATATATATATATATATATATATATATATATATATATATATATATATATAAATGATGTATGTGTATATAATACTAAAACACATTAATGTACTTATTTAAGCATTTCCTTTTAGTGTGTTCTGTCAGGTTGTTATAAATTGTGGCTTTGTGTCGATCTAAAACGATGTGATATACTATGCGGGTAGCAGAGGTGTGTCACAGTGATAGTGTGGGGGTAGCTGAGGTGTGTCAGTGATAGTGAGGGGAGTAGCTGAGGTTGTCACTGTGATAGCGTAGGAGTAGCTGAGGTGTGTCACTGTGATAGTGTTGGGATAGCTGAGGTGTGTCACAGTGATAATGTGTGGGGAGGTAGGTGAGGTGTGTCACTGTGATAGTGTGGGGGGATGTGAGGGTAGCTAAGGTGTGTGACAGTGATAATGTGTGGGGAGGTAGCTGAGGTGTGTCACTGTGATAGTGTGGGGGGATGTGAGGGTAGCTGAGGTGTGTGACAGTGATAGTGAGGGGGTAGCTGAGATGTGTCACCAGGAAGGCTATGGTTGTAGGTGATCAGTATCACTTAGCTAAGATGAATGTCCACACATGTACGTATTACAGGAATTAATATCTGTTGTGTGGCACCATTGCTCACTCGTCACTCCTCATTACTCTTGCAATTCACTTCCATAAATCTAGGTAATTGTTTTGGGGTAATAAGTAAGCCTGGAAGCTGGTAGCAGGATACTGGAAGCTGCCTGCTGCAGGCAGCTTCGGGATCCAGAAAGCTAGTTGTTGCAGGCAACTTCAGGATCCAGGAAACTGGCTGCTGCAGCCAGCTTCCTAAATCCAGGCAGCTGGCAGCTCCAGGCAGCTTGAGGATCCAGGTAGCTAGTTGTTGCAGGCAGCTTCTGGATTCAGGAAGGTGCCTGCTGCAACCAACTTCAGGATTCAGGAAGCTAGCTGTTACAGCCAATTTCAGCACTCAGGAAGCTACCTGTTGCAGACAGCTTCAGGATCCAGGAAGCTAGCTGTTGCAGGCAGCTTCGGGATCCTGGAAGCTAGCTGTTGAAGACAGCTTCAGGATTCTGGAAGCTAGTGGTTGCAGGCAGCTTCAGGATCCTGGAAGCTAGCTGTTGCAGACAGCTTCAGGATCCAGGAAGCTAGCTGTTGCAGATAGCTCCAGGATCCTGGAAGTTAGCTGTTGCAAACAGTTTCAGGATACAGGAAGCTTGCTGTTGCACCCAGCTTCGGGATTCAGGAAGTTAGCTGTTGCAGACTGCTTCAAGATCCTGGAGGCTAGCTGTTGCAGACAGCTTCAGGATCCTGGAGGTTAGCTGTTGCAGGCAGCTTTGGGATTCAGAAAGCTAGCTTTTGCACATAGCTTCAGGATCTAGGAAGTTAACTTGTTTCAGGTAGCCTCAGGAACCTGGTAGGTGGGTGCAGGAACCTGGTAGGTGGGTATGATGCAACTAGGAATGAGGTGATGCCACAGGAACGCAACAATTGCAGTACAAACACAGCTTCCTGCACCTATCTCTCCTGGGACACCCGACGCTACCAGGGCAGGTCTCCGCCATGTACCTTGTGTCCTGCACCTCTGATGACCCGGTATACAGTGACCAGGGCAGGTCTCCACCATGTACCTTGTATTCTGCACATCTGATGACCTGGTATACAGTGACCAGGACAGGTCTCCACCATGTACCTTGTGTCTTGCACCTCTGATGACCTGGTATACGGTCGTTAAACGGCTGAGTAGTTTTTCATTTGAACTAGACCATGGTTAGGAGACATCATCCCTACAACCGCCACCTCCACCTTCGCTTGCAACTACTTCCATCATTGCCCGAAATGCTCTGTATATTATGGGCTTTCTGCATGTACAACAAAATGTCACCCATCTCTGTACAAACATTGCATCATAATGAAATAAAGTGTTTATTATTAATATTATTATTGTGTGCTGCGTTTTGCGCCTCTGTGTGACACACAACACTGTGTGACACACAACACTGTGTGACACACAACACTGTGTGGGGTGGCGGCGTCATTCCTTCATCAGTGGCAGCAACAGTGGTCGTAAATTGAATCATGACCACACACTGGGAACTCCCTCCCTCTTGTTCTTCACTCAGAATGATGGGTACTTCCCTCTCTCCCTCCCTCTCCCCCTTCCCTTAATCATCTCTCCCTGCTTTGCCTCTCTTGCCACAGATTTCAACACCTTGTATGAGCACCGCCACCCATCCTGTGTGGTGGAATATGACAAGGAAACATAGTTTTTGTTCTCACTGTGTAACTATCATATACTCTAGAATAAGGTAGCAGCACACTACTGATGTATCCCTCCTCCCAGTGTTGTCAGTGTGGCCACGTCACTTTAGATACAAAAGATGGTGATATAATGATTGCTGAAGCGAGAGTCAGCATTATTACCTTCATTTACGACGTTCTTACCTCTTTTAGGGAAAAAAAATTGACGTTGGTGTGAAGGCAATGTATGATTTAAGTCTTGTAAAAGGCTCATTGTCACGTCTAACAGTTAATTAATGCGTCACGTGGGTTATTCATGGCCAGGTAATGGCAGTCCGTGGAGAGAGAACAACTCCCTATCAATATTAAGAGTTATTATAGTATTACTGATGGTGTGGTGTGTGGCGTGTGAGTGAGGCTCTCTCAGCTGCTCTTGTGTACACACACACACACACACACACACACACACACACACACGTCTCCATCATTGTTATATGCGTAACAATGAAAAAAAAAGTAAAATATTATTTATATAACTATATTTAAGTAAGAATAAAAACTAGTAATATATATATATATATATATATATATATATATATATATATATATATATATATATATAAACACTGATCTCTGGCCGACGGAGACTCGAACCTACGAACCTCATGACAAGTCGGCCAGAGATCAGTGTTTGTGAATATTTCGCCTGCTCTTGCGAATTCCTAGCATATATATATATATATGTATGTGTGTGTGTGTGTAATGAAACCCACGAAACAAGTGGTTTTAAATCATTTACCAAACTGCGGCAGGCCAGGATTCGACCCCACGACACATTGTCCCTCAAGAGACCACATAATGTACATGTCACCTTATCCACTCAGCCATCGATCCTACAGACAACATGAGCCTAGCGAACTAGGCTTGTTTCATGTTGCGAGGACACTCGTGGCAGTGTTATGCTCAAGGATTAATTTCAGCCTCCTCCTGTTTGAATACCCGCCTCAACAAGCAGTCTATATAGCAATGAAACCACGAAACAAGTGGTTTTAAATCATTTACCAGAACAAGTCACAGGGGGATGGAAATCTTCAGTCTTCGAGGAAGAAGAGGCTAGCTTGAGCACGATACTTTTCCTATAAGAAAGCTTTCTCCTAAGTTTACTTATTGTAGCTATTGCAATATTGCATAGCTCTTGATGATGCATGGGAGAATGGGAAAGATCTTAAGCTGAAGATTTCCATTCCCCTGTGGGTTGGTTTGCATATAAATATTTACATATATATGCACACTCAATGGTCCCTATTAAGTATACTTGTACACCTGCTCATTAATTAAAATGTATAATCAGCTAATTATGTGGCAGCACCTCAATACCTAAAATCATGCAGACATGGCAAAGAGATTCAGTTGTTGTTCAGACCCAATTACAGTTAGTACCAAACAGGTTGGTTCGAGTATCTCAGGCACTGCTGATCTCCTGGGACTTTCATACACTACAATCTCTAGGGTTTACAGAAAATGGTGTGGAAAACACAAAGCATCTAGTGAGTGGCAGTTCTGGGGGTGAAAAACACTTTGTTAATGAGAGAGGTCAGAGGAGAATGACCGGACTGATTCAATCTGACAGGAAGGTGACAACAACTCAAATAACCAAGTGTTACAATGATGATGTGCAGATCATCTCTGAATGCACAACACATCAAACGTTGAAGTGGATGGGTTAAAGAAGCAGCACAACAAGGAGTTGCAATCCTGTCACCAAAGAAGAGGATACAGAAGCTACAGTGAGCACAGGCGCATCAAAACCGAACAGGTGAAGATTGGAAAAAAATTCTCTTTGTCTGAATGTGTAGCCGACAAATTTGCAGCAACTGTGTGATGTTATGTCAACATGGATCAGGTTCTCTAACGAATATTTCCAGCACCTTGTTGAATCAATGCCACGAAAAATTCATATATATATGCGTATATACATAACATGTATATTATACCCTTTATGATAAATTTATGCACTCAATATGTAAACTGTATAGATATCTACATTTCACTGGTGTAGAAGCCTTTTCAAAACAGTCAGTGACTTGAAGCTTTTACGTGAGGGAAACGTAGTTAACAGTAACTTGTAGCTTTTACGTGAGGGAAACGTAGTTAACAGTAACTTGAAGCTTTTACGTGAGGAAAACGTAGTTAACAGTAACTTGAAGCTTTTACGTGAGGAAAAGGTAGTTAACAGTAACTTGAAGCTTTTACGTGAGGGAAACGTTTCTGTACTGCATTAAAGTGTTTCATTTTGTCATAATTTGTGGGTATTCAGCCCTTTCATCTTTTTGTTTGTAGTGTTCGCTGTGCTTCTGTATCTTATGATTTAGTAACATGTATTATTTATCTTGCAGGTAAGCTCGGAGTCTCGTTCTCATCAAAATCTACGAGTGCTGAAGGCTGCTCTTGTGTAAGTATGTTTGTCAGATGTTGTCTCTTGCACTTTTTGTTCTCTAACAAGTGCAGCTTACTTGGCACGTTATCTGGGGGTCTTTCCTTCACAGGTCGCTCCGGATATTCCTTAATCGTGTATTTCCACGAGGGTCTTTCCAATTTTACACCCAGGTAACATGTAAGTTAATCATTAAATTGATTTTTTTAGTATGATACCTGCGGGTATATTATAGTGTCGGTGAAGAACAAAGGTGATGATGGAGGAGATGTGGAAGATGGGTATCCTGTGATTCTGGAGTTGACCTCTTTCATGGTTACCTTTGATATACCTTTGATGAGTTTCGAATCTTTCTACTCCCCCGGAGCCCAGCCACAGGCCAGGTTTGTCTGGTGCTAGCCTAGTCAACCAGGCTGTTGCTGCTGGAGGCTCGCCACCCTACATATCCATCACAGCCTGGTTGATCTGGTACCTGGTGAAGATACTTGTCCAGTTTTGTCTTGATGACTTCTACACTTGCTCTAGCAGTGTTTATGATATCTTCTGGTAAGATGTTGAATAATCTGGGACCCCGAATGTTGATACAGTTTTTCTTTATTGTCCCCACCGCACCCCTGCTCCTCACTGGGTTTATTTTGCACTTCCTCCCATATCTCTCACTCCAGTATGTTGTTATGGCAGTGTGCAGATTTGGAAACAGGCCCTCGAGTACTTTCCAGGTATATATTATTATGTATCTCCCCCCTCCGCTCCAGTAAGTACATATTCAAGACTAAGGCGTTCCCAGTAGTTTAAATCTAGCTTTACTGGCTCTACGAGGGCCGTAAACGATCTCTGTATTTGTTCCAGCTCTGATATTTCTCCTGCCCTGAACGGGGCCGTCAACACTGGGAACACTAGCGATTTGAAGTGTCACCATTGGCATTACACTGGTCTGCATGATTTTTTTTATTGACTCTATGGTATCTTTTTCGGTATATATATAGAAAATAGTGATTCATTGTGTTTTTTATTCATCTCTATCACATCAGGTTGTCAAGTTATACGGAAACGTTACTTTTCTCTCTTCGTATAACATAAGTAAATGGGAAAGTGGTATATTACCATTTAAAATGCTTACCTTATGTTGAATTAAATGTTAAATCTAATATATTTTTATTTATTTTCAGATTATTAATAATTCTAGAGGTTGCATAAATTCACCAGACATATTTTGCTATGTCTGCGGGCAATTTACCCTTTCAGATTCCCGGAGCAACATTACTCCTTTATTGAAGTGCTGCTACTTTGCTTATTTTGGCTGCAAACTTGGAGAGCAGGACAAACCATTTGCACCACACAAAGCTTGCAAGAGTTGCATCAGTAAGCTCCAAATGTGGTCAGTTGGAAAACTTAAATGTATGCCCTTTGGAGTACCAATGATATGGCGGGAGCAGATGAACCACCATGATGACTGCTACTTTTGTATGACTAAAGTAGCTGGATTCAACAAGAAGACTAAAGATCGCATAATATACCCAAATATTCCTGTACCTGTGCCACCTGAGATATGGCAAATTTCATCAGAGTCTGATACCAGTGATTCTAAGGAGATGGAAGTAGACTATGAACCACCAACAAATGACGATACCTTCAACCAAGTTGAGCTCAATGACTTGGCAAGAGACCTTAACCTTCCAAAAGAAAGTGCACAGTGACTTGGCTCTAGACTGAAGGAACACAGGCTTCTAGCTCCTGGAACAACATTCGCTTGGTACCGTCATCGTGAAGCGGAATTCACTCAGTTCTTTGACAAAGAGGAATCTTTAGTTTTCTATTCAAATATTTCTGGCCTTATTGAACACATTGGGATGTCATACAAAGCAGATGAATGGAGACTCTTCATTGATTCTTCTAAAAGAAGTTTAAAGGCTGTACTTTTCTATAATGGCAACACAGCAGCATCTGTGCCAATTGGCTATAGTGTCCAAATGTCGGAAACTTACGCAAATATGAAGACACTAATATCTGAAATAAAGTATCAGAATCACAATTTTCTCATATGTGGTGATTTAAAAGTTATTGCTCTCCTACTAGGTCTTCAAGGTGGATACACCAAGTATCCCTGTTTTCTGTGTATTTGGGATAGTAAAGCAGACAGCCAGCACTATGAACAAAAAGACTGGCCACCAAGAACCAGCTTCTTACCCGGAAATCACAACGTGAAAACTGTGCAACTAGTTGACCCCAAGAAAATTCTGTTGCCACCACTGCACATCAAATTAGGGCTTATGTGTGAAGGCCTTGAACAAGTACGTGGAGTCAAAGTTCCGTCGTATGAGTGAAGGCAAGCTAAAGGCAGGAATCTTTGTTGGCCCTCAGATTCGGGAATTGATGAAGGACAAGCATTTTGATGAAGCATTAGCAGGTGTCGAGGTGAATGCCTGGTTTTCATTCAAGCAGATTGTCCACAACTTCCTGGGAAACAGGCGCTCCCCCGAATATGAAAAAATGATCCAAGACCTGATTTCAAGTTTCCAACAACTTGGATCTAGAATGAGTGTGAAGATGCACTTTTTGCACTCACATCTTGACTATTTTCCCAACAACTGTGGGGACTACAGTGAGGAACAAGGAGAGCGGTGGTTCCATCAGGATATTTGCACCATGGAAACTCGATAGCAGGGCAAATGGAATGTCAGAATGATGGTGGATTACTGCTGGTCATTGAAACGTAATGGTCTCGATGCACAGCACAAGCGAAAATCAAAACGGTCCTCCTTCCTTTGATTTAATATGTAGGCTAACCGTTAGGAGCAGATTTTTTAAATAAAATCATTTGATTTGATTCATGTTGATTTGGAATTTATATGTTATTTAAACTAACAGAATGTGCTTTTCCATGATTACTTGCCTAATTTTAATAAAGTAACAATTTATTAAAAATACACATTTTTTATTATCATTAATTTGTATTTTATTCAAAATCCTTACGTGATAGAGCAAAATGGTTTAGATATTTACAATCAGCAGCCCAAGAATATTTAAGATGGCAACCATGAATAAAAATAAAAATTAAAAACATTCCAAATGCAGACCAGTGTTATTTCCCGTGTTTTGAAGGTTCTCAATATCCACCTCGTCATCCTCCTGCCTGTCATGACCTTTGTCTTATTATGTTCTTTGAAGGAAAGATCAGCTGACATAGTTATTCCCAGGTCTTTAAAGTGGTTGGTTGTTTCCACTTTACATTGTGCCTCTGTCATATGGCTGCAAATGCTACATCACTTGTACAAAAACTGAAACTCCTTCGGGAGCCTCTGCCGGGTTACCACATGGAGAAGACTCGGGCCAGGACCCGTCCTGACAAACCTACATGAACATGAACTTCACAGTCACTATGTAGCCGATACCTTGATCTCCAGCCCTTCAAGACGCATCTTTTCAAATAAGTCACAGAGTCCAGGTTACTTCATTTTATTGTGCAGACGTTTCGTCCACCAGGGGCTTTTTATCGATTTATGAATTCGTAAATCTCTGGTGGGTGAAACGTGTTCACAATAAAATGCCATAACCCGTACTCTGTGTCTTATTTACATACTATCGGCATACTTTGCCACTGTACTACCAAGAGGGCTCTGTACTTGTGACAACCATCATCATGTTTGCAGGGCTGTGCTCTCAGCCCGGCCACTGTGTTGACCCAGCATAAACTTTCCAAGGAGAGGGTTTCCACATGTACAGGCAACGAAAACTTCTCATCTATAAATATTCAGGGAATCGCCCTTTCACTCTAATGAAAAATAATTAATAATTACATGAAACCTTGTAAATAAAGACAAGGGTAGGTAAATAAAATGTTTCGAAATCATTATCTTTAATAATAACAATAAAAAATAGTGAAAATGTGTTTGTATATCAATATTTAGGTAACAATATACAAAGTAATAAATTATTTATATAATCATATTTAAGAATAAAAACTATTAAAAATTTATATACCTGGAGGGCATTCCGAGGGTCAGTGCCCTCGCGGCCCGGGCCATGGCCAGGCCTCGCATATAAATATATTTTAGAAAAAAACAAATGAAAGGCAGAATATATATTGACCAATTATATTTTCCTGACACACGTGTAAATATGGCGAGTCAAAGATAAAGTAGAGTTATTATCTAGTGACTGATGATCACATGATGATCTTCCACGCTGTAAGAGGGTCACATGATGACCTTCCACGCTGTAAGAGGGTCACATGATGATCTTCCACGCTGTAAGAGGGTCACATGATGACATTCCACGCTGTAAGAGGGCCACATGATGACCTTCCACGCTGTAAGAGGGCCACATGATGACCTTCCACACTGTAAGAGGGTCACATGATGACATTCCACGCTGTAAGAGGGCCACATGATGACCTTCCACGCTGTAAGAGGGTCACATGATGATCTTCCACGCTGTAAGAGGGTCAGATGATGACTTTCCACACTGTAAGAGGGTCAGATGATGACCTTCCACACTGTAAGAGGTCAGATGATGACATTCCACGCTGTAAAAAGGTCACATGATGACCTTCCACACTGTAAGAGGGTCACATGATGACCTTCCACACTGTAAGAGGGTCAGATGATGACCTTCCACACTGTAAGAGGGTCAGATGATGACCTTCCACGCTGTAAGAGGGTCACATGATGATCTTCCACACTGTAAGAGTGTTCAGGCTTCTAAAGAAGTGGTATCACTAGTAAGACTGTTTTAAGATAATAGGACACAAATACTGCATTGACACGGAATGCACTATAGTAGGAGCAAGGTTTATAAAACATACCACTGATTACATGGTGAATATAAGTCCAGGACTTTACAAAGTAGTTGCATGAATTATAAGTCCAGGACTTTACAAGCTAGATGTATTCATAATATAATTTGTGAGAATTGTATGTTATGTTGATAAAACAGATCACTTGAACTGATATGTCACATTTGGCCAGAAGCAGTTTTGAGTTACTATGTAACTCAGGTCCATGAGTGAGGTACCATCTTTGTCTTTATGATGTAAGGTTTATATGTGAGATCCCTCTGAATTTGGTCCATCAGACGTCGATATGTGAGGTGTATATGTGTGTGTTGCACATCTGCTGCATATAAGACACTATTGTTTTATTATTCCGTGCGACTGTGAGAGATCATGAAAGTACTTGCAATTTAAATCATTCTGGTTATATTGCAGAGTCTGTGACTGTATATATATATATATATATATATATATATATATATATATATATATATATATATATATATATATATATATATATATATATATATATATATATATATATATATTAGTGACTCGAAAAGAAGAAACACTTTTACTGACTCCCTCACAAGGTTGCCAGAGGCTCGCTGGTATTACAGTTCAGATGCCCATCCAAACTCCATAATCCCCCATTTCTGAAGAAATAAAATTATACGAGCAATAGTGAGGAGAGCAAGAATGTTAGATGAACGAGGGCGGTGGTGGCGGCGGCGGCAGCAGTAGCAGCAGCAGCAGGAGACGGTGGCGGCGGCGGCAGTAGCAGCAGCAGGAGACAGTGGAGGCGGCGGCAGTAGCAGCAGCAGCAGCAGCAGGAGACGGTGGCGGCGGCGGCAGTAGCAGCAGCAGCAGCAGCAGGAGACAGTGGAGGCGGCTGCAGTAGCAGCAGCAGCAGCAGCAGGAGACGGTGGCGGCGGCGGCAGTAGCAGCAGCAGCAGCAGGAGACAGTGGAGGCGGCTGCAGTAGCAGCAGCAGCAGCAGCAGCAGGAGACAGTGGAGGTGGCTGCAGTAGCAGCAGCAGGAGACGGTGGCGGCGGCGGTGTAACCATGGGTGGGATGATGATGGTGATGGATACTCTACCTTGGTATTACTACAACTTAACACTTAACGTTCATAAAGGTCAATATGGGCGCCCTCAGCTGGCACGACCGCCTGCTTGACCTGTTCCCTCTGTGTAACGCTTTTTTATGTGCGTGCTTTTGTAAAACAGGTAAGATTTGGCCGGACTTAACCGGACAGGAAGAAAGTGTGTCTCGCACGTGTATGTGTGTGTATGTGTGTGTGTGTGTGTGTGTGTGAATATACTCACCTAGTTGTACTCAACTAGTTGTGGTTGCAAGGGTCGATTCACAGCTCCTGGCCCCGCCTCTTCACTGGCCGCTACTTGGTCACTCTTCCCGCTCCCTGAGCTTTATCATACCTCTCCTTAAAGCTATGTATGGATCCTGCCTCCACTACACTTCCCAGACTATTCCACTTCCTGATAACCGTGACTGAAGAAATACTTCCTAACATCCCTGTGATTCATCTGAGTCTTCAACTTCCAACTGTGACCCCTTGTTGCTGTGTCCCATCTCTGGAACATTCTGTCTCTGTCCACCTTGTCGATTCCTCTCAGTATTTTATATGTCGTTATCATATCCTCCCAATCTCTCCTGTCTCCCAGTGTCGTCAGGTCGATTTCCCTTAACCTCTCCTCGTAGGACATACCCCTTAGCTCCGGGACTAGTCTTGTTGCAAACCTTTGCACTTTCTTTAGTTTCCTTACATGCTTGGTTAGGTGTGGGTTCCAAACTGGCGCTGCTTACTCCAATATGGGCCTAACGTACACAGTGAACAGGGTCCTGAATGACTCCTTATTAAGATGTCGGAATTATGTTCTTAGGATTGCCAGGCGCCCGTATGCTGCAGCAGTTATTTGGTTGATATGCGCCTCAGGAGATGTGCCTGGTGTTATATTCACCCCAAGATCATTTTTCTTGATTGAGGTTTGAAGTCTCTGGCCCCCTAGACTGTACTCCGTCTGTGGTTTCCTTTGCCCTTCCCCAATCTTCATGACTTTGCACTTGGTGGGGTTGAACTCCAGGAGCCAGTTGCTAGACCAGGCTTGCAGCCTGTCCAGATCCTTTTGTAGTTCTACCTGGTCCTCGTTCGATTGAATTCTTCTCATCAACTTCACATCATCTCCAAACAGGGACACTTCGAAGTCAATTCCTTCCGTCTTGTTGTTCACAAATACCAGAAACAGCACCAGTCCTATGACTGATCTCTGTGGCACCCCACTCGTTACAGGCGCCCACTCTGACACCTGTGTGTGTGTGTGTGTGTGTGTATGTGTGTGAGATACAAGACATCTGACACTGCCACTTTATCTACTTTGACCAACATCTTCTTCCAGGTAGTGGCCTGGCAGACACTGTCCTAATATCACTTATCAACCTCTTACTATTTCTCTACTACCTTGAAAATATAAAAATAATGCATCGCAATCTCTCTCTCTCTCTCTCTCTCTCTCTCTCTCTCACCATTGCATCATGAGATCTAACAGGTAATAAATGCTATAGTTAATGGCAGCCATATTTGTTAAAGCGACCAAACTGGTGTTTTTGTGTCTTGTTGGTAAGTAGAAGTTGTGTTTGTAGTGGCAGGTTAGTGGTAAGTGGAACTGGCAGGTTAGTGGTAAGTGGAACTGGCAGGTTAGTGGTAAGTGGAACTGGCAGGTTAGTGGTAAGTGGAACTGGCAGGTTGGTGGAAGTGGCAGTTGGTTGAAGTGGTGTTTCTAGTGGTAAGTTGAAGTGGTGTAGGGGTGTTGCAGATGTTATAGGGGTGTTGCAAATGTTATAGGGGTGTTGCAGATGTTATAGGGGTGTTGCAGATATTATAGGGGTGTTGCAGATGTTATAGGGGTGTTGCAGATGTTATAGGGGTGTTGCAGATGTTATAGGGGTGTTGCAGATGTTATAGGGGTGTTGCAGATGTTATAGGGGTGTTGCAGATGTTATAGGGGTGTTGCAGATGTTATAGGGGTGTTGCAGATGCTATAGGGGTGTTGCTATTCTAAAACACTTGTATAGATGTTGGAATTGTGTTTAAGATGTGTGTGTAAGGTGGTGGTAAGCATGTTAGGATGTGCGGGAAAAATGTGTAGGGCTGAAGGAGTTTTGGGTTGTGATAGATTTGGGCGTTGGAGTATGAATAAGGAACAGATGAGGAAATTGTTAGTGTGCGAGACAGGTGAGAGGAGTTTGGTGGTGGGGCAAGTGAAGGTGTAGCAGTTGTGTGCGGAAACGTCGAGGGTATGTGCAGGTGTAGGACTGGCGTTGACGGGGGGAAACATAGTTGGTTTTGGTGAGGTCAGAGGCGGGTGTGGATGAATAAGCTTCTTATGATATTCCTCACAGAAACCTTCTGCTAACACTGAGCACTGTCATATAATGACCTGTTCGGAGGTGCCATTGGCCCTGTGACGGATTATTATTATTATCAAATAGAAGCGTTAAACCACAGGGGTTATACAGCGCTGCGCCCTGTGACGGAGGCTTGGCAGAAGGCAACCGCTGGCGTGTGCTGCTACAGACAGCGGTGTCTACTGACACATGAGAATGTGGCAAGTGTGAGGTTGTGTTGGTCACAAACCACTAGACTGGGCCATCAGTTAGGACCGCCAGTTACCAATTAATGTCCCGCCCTGAGAGAAGGAACGTCCTCCTTCACACCCTGCACCTGTCCCTTCAAGAGAGCCTTATCCTCCATCACTCTGGCTCTACAAATTATCAAGATGGTAATGGGTAGGTTGGAGCCGTGTTTGGAAGAGAGAACTTGGGTGCAAGGTGTGATCTTGGTGAGTAATGAGGGAACCCCTGGCTACTGTGCGCCACGGGCTACTCTACTCCCTGTGTTTCATCGTGCTTCCAACCCGTGTGTCAAGTAGTACACTTCCTCCAGTACCTTGTGTCTCATCGTGCTTCCAACCTGCGTGTCAAGTAGTACACTACGCCTTACGGAGGCGTTGGAAGACGACCAAAACGCAGATGTGATTTTCACAGATTTTGCAAAGGCGTGTGACAAATGCGATCATGGAGTGATAGCGCAGAAAAAGAGGGCCATGGGCATTACGGGGAAGGTAGGCAGATGGGTTTTCGGGTTCCTAACACACAGAACACAGAAAGTAGTAGTAAACAGAGCAAGATCCAGCATGAACGAGTATTACAACCTCAGGTTCAATGGCCTGTTAACCTGAGTGTAAAAGGGAGCTTGGAGCAAAGAAATACAGTAGATGATGCTTTGGATTTGTATTTCCTTCACCAAGCAGTTATGAATATATAAGACTTTTGTCTTTTCCTTCACCAAGTAAATAGAAAAGGGCTTTTTACACATATGTACACTATATACAAAGGAGTAGTATTTAGTGCACGCCACGGTTGTCTAGGCTAAACAGCAGCCAAAAGACAGACAACTTTCAACAACCAGCTCTATGCAGGAATTCCAATGACAAACTGCGAGTGGTATCCACGTCACCTTTGTCATTGTTAAACTCGCATTTTAATTGGCTGAACTGAGTCGTTGATTTGATGATGGGGCCCCATCGCCAAACCTTTAACGATGGTTCGCTGGTTGGAGGGGAGCCTATGTGGGTGTGTTTAACATGCTCCGAATAAAGATTACATACTCTTTGCATGCAACAACGAGGTAAAAAGCTCAGTTTCCCAAGGTACTGTCCTCGCACCTCTGTTGTTTCTCATCCTCATATCAGACATAGATAAAAACACCCGTCACACTTTTGTATCATCATTTGCAGATGACACTAAAATAAACATGAAAGTCGCTTCGGTATAAGACACTGAAAAATTACAGGAAGACATAAGCAGGGTTTTCCAGTGGGCAGTGGAGAACAACATGACGTTCAGTGGTGATAAGTTCCAACTGCTGAGGTATGGAAAGAATGAAGAACTCAAAAGGAACACTATATACAGAAATCAAGAGGGTCACCAAATAGAACAAATGGAACACGTAAAAGACATGGGAATAATTATGTCAGCTGACCTTTCTTTTAAAGAACATAACAAGACAAAGATCACGACAGCCAGGAGGATGACGGGGTGGGAAATAATGCCAATGGTGACACTTCAAATCGCTAGCGCTCCCTCACTTAGAATATTGCTCAATGCTGACGGCCCCGTTCAGGGCAGGAGAAATATCAGAGCTGGAACAAATACAGAGATCGTTTACGGCTCACATTGAACCAGTAAAGCACCTAAATTACTGGGAACGCCTTCAAGTCTTGAACATGTACTCATTGGAGCGGAGGAGAAAGATACATGATAATATATACCTGGAAAGTACTCAAGGACCTGGTCCCAAATCTGCACACTGCCATAACAACATACTGGAGTGAGAGATATGGGAGGAAGTGTAAAATAAACCCAGTGAGGAGCAGGGGTGCGGTGGTCACAATAAGGGAACACTGTATTAACATCCGGGGTCCCAGACTATTCAACATCTTACCAGAAGATATCAGGAACACTGCTGGAACAAGTGCAAAAGTCTTCAAGAGGAAACCTGGACAAGTATCTTCACCAGGTACCAGATCAAGCAGGCTGTGATGGATATGTGAGACAGCGGGTCTCCAGCAGCAACAGCCTGGTTGACCAGGCAAGCACCAGACGAGCCGGGCTCCGAGAGTAGTGGAACTCTCGGTACTCTTTAAAGGTATATCAAAGGTAAAGGTGTGTCTCATCGTTCTTCCAACCCGTGTGTCAAGTAGTACACTACCTCCAGTACTCTGTGTCTCATCGTTCTTCCAACCCGTGTGTCAAGTAGTACACTACCTCCAGTACTCTGTGTCTCATCGTTCTTCCAACCCGTGTGTCAAGTAGTACACTACCTCCAGTACTCTGTGTCTCATCGTTCTTCCAACCCGTGTGTCAAGTAGCACACTACCTCCAGTACCCTGTGTCTCATCGTTCTTCCAACCCGTGTGTCAAGTAGCACACTACCTCCAGTACCCTGTGTCTCATCGTTCTTCCAACCCGTGTGTCAAGTAGCACACTACCTCCAGTACTCTGTGTCTCATCGTTCTTCCAACCCGTGTGTCAAGTAGTACACTACCTCCAGTACTCTGTGTCTCATCGTTCTTCCAACCCGTGTGTCAAGTAGTACACTACCTCCAGTACCCTGTGTCTCATCGTTCTTCCAACCCGTGTGTCAAGTAGCACACTACCTCCAGTACTCTGTGTCTCATCGTTCTTCCAACCCGTGTGTCAAGTAGCACACTACCTCCAGTACTCTGTGTCTCATCGTTCTTCCAACCCGTGTGTCAAGTAGTACACTACCTCCAGTACTCTGTGTCTCATCGTTCTTCCAACCCGTGTGTCAAGTAGCACACTACCTCCAGTACTCTGTGTCTCATCGTTCTTCCAACCCGTGTGTCAAGTAGCACACTACCTCCAGTACTCTGTGTCTCATCGTTCTTCCAACCCGTGTGTCAAGTAGTACACTACCTCCAGTACTCTGTGTCTCATCGTTCTTCCAACCCGTGTGTCAAGTAGTACACTACCTCCAGTACTCTGTGTCTCATCGATCTTCCAACCCGTGTGTCAAGTAGTACACTACCTCCAGTACTCTGTGTCTCATCGTTCTTCCAACCCGTGTGTCAAGTAGTACACTACCTCCAGTACTCTGTGTCTCATCGTTCTTCCAACCCGTGCTCCATCCTTCCTGCACCATGCCATACTAGACAAATCTGTGACCGTTTTCGAGAGTTTCTTAACTCTCTTACCCCGGTCATTCTTCCTTATGGAACCACTAGTGTAAAAACTGGTCAAGCTTCTATTACCTTTCTTCCGGGAGTATTTCTTATATAAGAGTGATATTAGAAAGTTAATTCTTGTTTCGCGGGTATAATATTAAACATTACTTGCAAGAGACTAACAACTTTTCTATACGGGTTTGAAAATATGGTTTTGTATGTATGTGTGTGTGTGTGTGTGTGTGTGTGTGCGTGTGTGCGTGTGTGTATTTAAGGCTGATGCTTTTAAGAGATCAAGAGTGTGTGTACAAGTACAGGTATGTTAATATCGACATAATGTGGAAATAACACTTTCATTCAAGACATTTATTGGAGGAGACGTTTCGCCACTTTTGACTTTTTCATTGCTAGGGATTGAAGGATGGGATTAAAAAAAAAGTCAGGAATGGATACGTCTCCTTCGATAAATGTTTTGAGTGTGCATGTGTGTTTGATTCTCACATGAGCAAGAGTGTGGAGAAAGCCAACAAGCAGAGTGGCTGAGACTGGCAGCTTCCCACAAGCAGCCTAGTGATTTTCTTAGATTTAAGATGAGGTAATCTATCGCCACGTCTCTGTGGTTTTGTAATACTGTTTCCTAGTGGTGTGAAGAAAGCTACTAACTGTAGTGTCACGGAGGTGTGGATGCTGACGGAGGTGCCGGTGTTGACGGAGGTGCCGGTGTTGACGGAGGTGCCGGTGTTGATGGAGGTGCCGGTGTTGACGGAGGTGCGGGTGTTGATGGAGGTGTGGATGCTGACGGAGGTGGTGGTGTTGACGGAGGTGCGGGTGTTGACGGAGGTGCCGGTGTTGACGGAGGTGCCGGTTTGACGGAGGTGCGGGTGTTGACGGAGGTGCCGGTGTTGACGGAGGTGCCGGTGTTGACGGAGGTGCAGGTGTTGATGGAGGTGTGGATGCTGACGGAGGTGCCGGTGTTGACGGAGGTGCCGGTGTTGACGGAGGTGCGGGTGTTGATGGAGGTGTGGATGCTGACGGAGGTGCCGGTGTTGACGGAGGTGCCGGTGTTGACGGAGGTGCGGGTGTTGATGGAGGTGTGGATGCTGACGGAGGTGCCGGTGTTGATGGAGGTGTGGATGCTGACGGAGGTGCGGGTTTTGACGGAGGTGCGGGTGTTGATGGAGGTGTGGGTGTTGACGGAGGTGCCGGTGTTGATGGAGGTGTGGGTGTTGACGGAGGTGCGGGTGTTGACGGAAGTGCGGTGTTGACGGAGGTGCCGGTGTTGATGGAGGTGGGTGTTGACGGAGGTGCGGGTGTTGACGGAGGTGCCGGTGTTGATGGAGGTGTGGGTGTTGACGGAGGTGTGGATGCTGACGGAGGTGCCGGTGTTGACGGAGGTGCGGGTGTTGATGGAGGTGTGGATGCTGACGGAGGTGCCGGTGTTGACGGAGGTGCGGGTGTTGATGGAGGTGTGGATGCTGACGGAGGTGCGGGTGTTGATGGAGGTGTGGATGCTGACGGAGGTGCCGGTGTTGACGGAGGTGCCGGTGTTGATGGAGGTGTGGGTGTTGATGGAGGTGCGGGTGTTGACGGAGGTGCCGGTGTTGACGGAGGTGCGGATGTTGATGGAGGTGTGGATGCTGACGGAGGTGCGGGTGTTGATGGAGGTGTGGATGCTGACGGAGGTGCCGGTGTTGACGGAGGTGCCGGTGTTGACGGAGGTGCGGGTGTTGATGGAGGTGTGGATGCTGACGGAGGTGCCGGTGTTGACGGAGGTGCGGGTGTTGATGGAGGTGTGGGTGTTGATGGAGGTGCGGGTGTTGACGGAGGTGCCGGTGTTGACGGAGGTGCGGGTGTTGATGGAGGTGTGGATGCTGACGGAGGTGCTTGTGTTGATGGAGGTGTGGATGCTGACGGAGGTGCGGGTGTTGACGGAGGTGCGGGTGTTGACGGAGGTGCCGGTGTTGACGGAGGTGCCGGTGTTGATGGAGGTGTGGATGCTGACGGAGGTGCGGGTTTTGACGGAGGTGCGGGTGTTGATGGAGGTGTGGATGCTGACGGAGGTGCGGGTGTTGACGGAGGTGCGGGTATTGATGGAGGTGTGGATGCTGACGGAGGTGCGGGTGTTGACGGAGGTGCGGGTGTTGACGGAGGTGTGGGTGTTGACGGAGGTGCGGGTGTTGACGGAGGTGCCGGTGTTGACGGAGGTGCCGGTGTTGATGGAGGTGTGGATGCTGACGGAGGTGCGGGTTTTGACGGAGGTGCGGGTGTTGATGGAGGTGTGGATGCTGACGGAGGTGCGGGTGTTGACGGAGGTGCGGGTATTGATGGAGGTGTGGATGCTGACGGAGGTGCGGGTGTTGACGGAGGTGCGGGTGTTGACGGAGGTGCGGGTGTTGATGGAGGTGTGGATGCTGACGGAGGTGCGGGTGTTGACGGAGGTGCGGGTGTTGATGGAGGTATGGGTGTTGACGGAGGTGCCGGTGTTGATGGAGGTGTGGGTGTTAACGGAGGTGCGGGTGTTGACGGAGGTGCCGGTGTTGACGGAGGTGCCGGTGTTGATGGGGGTGGATGCTGACGGAGGTGCGGGTTTTGACGGAGGTGCGGGTGTTGATGGAGGTGTGGATGCTGACGGAGGTGCGGGTGTTGACGGAGGTGCGGGTATTGATGGAGGTGTGGATGCTGACGGAGGTGCGGGTGTTGACGGAGGTGCGAGTTTTGACGAAGGTGCGGGTGTTGATGGAGGTGTGGATGCTGACGGAGGTGCGGGTGTTAACGGAGGTGTGGGTGTTGATGGAGGTGTGGATGCTGACGGAGGTGCGGGTGTTGACGGAGGTGCGGGTGTTGATGGAGGTTTGGATGCTGACGGAGGTGGGGGTGTTGACGGAGGTGCGGGTGTTAACGGAGGTGCGGGTGTTGACGGAGGTGCCGGTGTTGATGGAGGTGTGGATGCTGACGGAGGTGCGGGTTTTGACGGAGGTGCGGGTGTTGATGGAGGTGTGGATGCTGACGGAGGTGCGGGTTTTGACGGAGGTGCGGGTGTTGATGGAGGTGTGGGTGTTGACGGAGGTGCCGGTGTTGATGGAGGTGTGGGTGTTGACGGAAGTGCGGGTGTTGACGGAGGTGCGGGTGTTGACGGAGGTGCCGGTGTTGATGGAGGTTTGGGTGTTGACGGAGGTGCAGGTGTTGACGGAGGTGCCGGTGTTGATGGAGGTGTGGGTGTTGACGGAGGTGTGGATGCTGACGGAGGTCCCGGTGTTGACGGAGGTGCGGGTGTTGATGGAGGTGTGGATGCTGACGGAGGTGCCGGTGTTGACGGAGGTGCGGGTGTTGATGGAGGTGCGGGTGCTGACGGAGGTGCGGGTTTTGACAGAGGTGCGGGTGTTGACGGAGGTATGGGTGTTGACGGAGGTGCGGGTGTTGACGGAAGAGTGGGTGTTGACGGAGGTGCGGGTGCTGAAGGAGGTGTGGGTGTTGACGGAGGTGCGGGTGCTGAAGGAGGTGCGGGTGCTGAAGGAGGTGTGGGTGTTGACGGAAGAGTGGGTGTTGACGGAGGTGTGGGTGCTGACGAATTGTGGGTGCAACAAATGGTGTGAGAATGGTGCAGGTTGTTGTGCACATGATGGAGTAAGTGTGCTACAGGGTGTCGTGTGGTATAGTTAGTATTTGGCACCGTCTACCGTCTCTTGTAAAGGGACTCTTTCAGTGAGCAGATTTGGAACCAGTTCACTGAGTATTTTCCAGATGTAAATTATGGTATATCCTTCTCACGTTCCTCCAGGAATTACAGAGATGTTGGTATTCCCAATAAATATATAATTATAGAGACGCACTTGTGTCGTCAAATTAGGCAGGTCTTACACCCCAGTGAAAAGCAGGGGTGCGCTGGCCACAATAATGGAACACTGTATCAACATTCATGGCCACAGATTATTCAACATCTTACCAGAGGATATCAGAAACACTGCTGGAACAAGTGTAGAATAGAAGTCTTCAAGAGGAAACTTTATAAGTATTTTCACCAGGTGCCAGATCAACCAGGCTGTGATGGATATGTGAGTAGTAAGACTCTTGAAATTCATCGAAGGTATATATCAGTCAGCATGATAATGTTTCCCATCAGTCAACATTAAATAGTCACATTAAGTTACCCCTGGATGATGTGAGTGTGTAGTCAGGGTGGTGATGTGAGGTTAATGTTGCATGTAACATTGGTAATCACATTCGCTACACCTCACTTACGTACGGACGCTTCGCTGTAACTTACTCATAAAAAAAGCTGAACTGCTTAAATTAGTAAGAGGTTATCAGATGAGGGTATCATCTTTATGCTCCTCCAGCTTTATTTATTATGCTCACATACGGTCAGGAAATAATTATAAAGTTGTGTAAAATGTTGTTGAGGTTGGTGGGTGGATGTTGCAAGTATGGGTAAATGTTGGAGTGCATGTTGTCAAAATGTTGGAACAAGCAGTAGGGAAGTAGTGTGGTGGTATGTAGGATGTGTAGAATGTTAGGGTAGACAGTAGTATGAGAGTGGAGGTCATGTGAAGGTGTGTAGAATGTTAGAATGTTAGGCTAGACAGTAGTATAAAGGCGGAAGTCTACTCACAGACCGTAGTGGGGTTGGTACCCATAGCAAGCATGTCTTAAAACTATTTATTATGACGGCCTGACAAGATTCATCCAACTAAATATATTTCTTTACTCACTAGTAAGGTTAGCATGGACCCCTCACTGTGACCTGCATTACCAAGTTTTATTGCCAGTCAAGTTATTGACTGTAATGGTTGAAAGAACTTGGCGGTTCCTTTCACTCGTCTAAGTAGAGATGTAAATAACTGAGAGTAGATATGTAAATAACTGCTAGTAGATATGTAAATAACTGCTAGTAGATATGTAAATAACTGCTAGTAGATATGTAAATAATTGCTAGTAGAATTGTAAATAACTGCTAGTAGATATGTAAATAACGGCTAGTAGAGATGTAAATAACGGCTAGTAGAGATGTAAATAACTGCTAGTAGATATGTAAATAACTGCCAGTAGAGGTGTAAATAACTGCCAGTAGAGGTGTAAATAACTGCCAGTAGAGGTGTAAATAACTGCCAGTAGAGGTGTAAATATATACTGACATCTACCACCAGTGTAAATAAATACTGAACCAGCAAGAAGAGTAAATGTGTACTGACAACTACCAGTAAAGGTGTAAATACATACCGACGCTAATTTTTTTTTATAAACACAACCAGCAAATAAATCAAAATAATATATGTGATAAAAAGAGTGTGAGAGATTAATTGTACACTGTGCAAGAGAAAATCTTAAACACATTGAGTGTAAGTGTACAGCAGAGTACAAGGTGGGAGATCAGTCTTCAACGCAATAGAAGTGTACAGCAGAGTACAAGGTGGGAGATCAGTCTTCAACGCAATAGAAGTGTACAGAAGAGTACAAGGTGGGAGATCAGTCTTCAACGCAATAGAAGTGTACAGCAGAGTACAAGGTGGGAGATCAATCTTCAACGCAATAGAAGTGTACAGCAGAGTACAAGGTGGGAGATCAGTCTTCAACGCACTAAAAGTGTACAGCAGAGTACAAGGTGGGAGATCAGTTTTCAACGCAATAGAAGTGTACAGCAGAGTACAAGGTGGGAGATCAGTCTTCAACGCAATAGAAGTGTACAGAAGAGTACAAGGTGGGAGATCAGTCTTCAACGCAATAGAAGTGTACAGAAGAGTACAAGGTGGGAGATCAGTCTTCAACGCAATAGAAGTGTACAGCAGAGTACAAGGTGGGAGATCAATCTTCAACGCAATAGAAGTGTACAGCAGAGTACAAGGTAAGAGATCAGTCTTCAACGCACTAAAAGTGTACAGCAGAGTACAAGGTGGGAGATCAGTTTTCAACGCAATAGAAGTGTACAGCAGAGTACAAGGTGGGAGATCAGTCTTCAACGCAATAGAAGTGTACAGCAGAGTACAAGGTAAGAGATCAATCTTCAACGCAATAGAAGTGTACAGCAGAGTACAAGGTAAGAGATCAGTCTTCAACGCAATAGAAGTGTACAGAAGAGTACAAGGTGGGAGATCAGTCTTCAACGCAATAGAAGTGTACAGAAGAGTACAAGGTGGGAGATCAGTCTTCAACGCACTAAAAGTGTACAGCAGAGTACAAGGTGGGAGATCAGTTTTCAACGCAATAGAAGTGTACAGCAGAGTACAAGGTGGGAGATCAGTCTTCAACGCAATAGAAGTGTACAGCAGAGTACAAGGTGGGAGATCAGTGTTCAACACACTAGGCTCTATTGTGACCCCCTAGTGTAACTCTTACCCGTGGATCAGAGACTCTTGTCGCCTCCTTCATCCACTTAACTGACCACTTGTTCCAATCTTAAGACGAACGCGCTGCTTATCTCCTGGCTGTATTGTGACTTTTTATGGAAGCTCCCCCAGCTGATGTTTATGTCTGGTTTGTGATGTGACTCCTTGTAGCGCTACCACCTAGTGTTTATGATGATGCTTAGTGTTGACCACTCAGCGACATCTTTAACAGCGCCATTATATTCTAACCCCACGGACAGGCGTGTAACCATTATGGCTGCTCTCTCGATTTATTAGTGAGAGGTGACGTGCATACTGTGGTGCTGGTTGTTAGTGGTGGTGGTACTGGTGGTTGTTGTTGGTGGTGCTGGTTGTTAGTGGTGGTGGTACTGGTGGTTGTTGTTGGTGGTGCTGGTTGTTAGTGGTGGTGCTGGTGGCTGTTGTTGGTGGTGCTGGTTGTTAGTGGGGGTGCTGGTGGCTGTTGTTGGTGGTGCTGGTGGCTGTTGTTGGTGGTGCTGGTGGCTGTTGTTGGTGGTGCTGGTGGCTGTTGTTGGTGGTGCTGGTGGCTGTTGTTGGTGGTGCTGGTGGCTGTTGTTGGTGGTGCTGGTGGCTGTTGTTGGTGGTGCTGGTTGTTAGTGGTGGTGCTGGTGGCTGTTGTTGGTGGTGCTGGTGGCTGTTGTTGATGGTGCTGGTTGTTAGTGTTGGTTAGTGGTAGTGCTGGTGGATGTTGGTGGTGCTGGTGGCTGTTGTTGGTGGTGTTGGAGGATGTTGTTGGTTGTGCTGGTGGATGTTGCTGGTGGTGCTGTTTGTTAGTGGGGGTGCTGCTGGTTGTTGTTGGTTGTGCTGGTTGTTAGTGGTGCTGTTGGTGATGGCTGTTGTTGGTTGCGCTGATCGTTTGTGGTGGTGCTGTTGGTGATGCTAGCTGTTATTGGTGGCGCTGTTGGTGATTGTTGTTGGGGGTCCTGGTTGTTAGTGGTGGTGCTGTTGGTGACTGTAGTTGTTGGTAAAGCTGTTGGTAGTGCTCTTGGCGGTGCTAGTTGTTGGTGGTGCTATTGGTGGTGCTGTTGATGGTATTGCTGTTGGTGGTATTGCTGTTGATGGTAGTGCTGTTGGTGGTATTGGTGTTGGTAGTGCTATTGGTGGTGCTGTTGGTGGTATTGCTGTTGGTGGTAGTGTTGTTGGTGGTATTGGTGTTTGTGGTAGTGTTGGTGGTATTGCTGTTGGTGGTAGTCCTGGTGGTATTGCTGTTGGTGGTAGTGTTGGTTGTGGTATTGGTGTTTGTGGTAGTGTTGGTGGTATTACTGTTGGGCTGTTGGTAGTAGTGTTGGTGGTATTGATGTTGGTGGTAGTGTTGGTGGTGGTATTGTTGGTGGTGGTAGTGTTGGTGGTGGTATTGTTGTTGGTGGTGCTGGTTGTTAGTGGTGGTGTTGGTGACAGTGGTTGTTAGTGATGAGGATGTTGTTGGTGGTGGTGTTGTTGGGGATGGTGGTAGTGGTGGCAATGGTTGTTAGTGATGGGGATGTTGTTGTTGGTGGTGTTGTTGTTGTTGGTGGTGGTGTTGTTGGGGATAGCGGTGATGGTGTTATTGGGGATGGTGGTGGTGGTGGCAATGATTGTTAGTGATGGGATGTTGTTGTTGGTGTTGTTGGTGGTGGTGGTGTTGTTGGGGATGGTGGTGGTGGTGACAATGATTGTTAGTGATGGGGATGTTGTTGTGTTGTTGTTGTTGTTGGTAGTGGTGGTGGTGGAGATAATGGTTGTTAGTGATGGGGATGTTGTTGGTGGTGTTATTGTTGGTGGTAGTGGTGGTGAAAGCTTTCTCTCAATACTAACGAAGAAAAGATACAGGTAAAAAAGAAACATCTATTAACTCAGTGGAAGGGTCCAGGAGCTTGAACTATGGTCTCTGAGTTTTAGCATTCACCCGCCACGGGTTCAAGTCCCACCATTTACATTTGTTGTAATCGTGTTACTACGATTTCGTGAGTCAAACTTCTGTTGGACAACGTTTCGCTCTTTGTAGAGCTTTAACATGTTTCACTCTATAGAGCTTTTTCATGTTTCACTCAGTTTAGAGCATGTTTTGTTCTGCATGGAGCTTTGTCAAATCATGTTTCGCTCAGTGCAGAGCTA
Organism: Cherax destructor; assembly: GCA_009830355.1. Lineage (NCBI taxonomy): Eukaryota > Metazoa > Arthropoda > Malacostraca > Decapoda > Parastacidae > Cherax > Cherax destructor. The sequence goes on from WNWK01002227.1 coordinate 114,620, forward strand.
TCAAGTCGTTTCGCTCATTGTAGAGCTTCTGTTAAGTCGCGTTTTGTTCAGTGTAGAGCTTTATCATGTCATGTTTTGTTCAGTGTAGAGCTTTATCATGTCATGTTTTGTTCAGTGTAGAGCTTTATCATGTCATGTTTTGTTCAGTGAAGAGCTTTATCATGTCATGTTTTGTTCAGTGTAGAGCTTTATCATGTCATGTTTTGTTCAGTGTAGAGCTTTATCATGTCATGTTTTGTTCAGTGTAGAGCTTTATCATGTCATGTTTTGTTCAGTGTAGAGCTTTATCGTGTCATGTTTTGTTCAGTGTAGAGCTTTATCATGTCATGTTTTGTTCAGTGTAGAGCTTTATCGTGTCATGTTTTGTTCAGTGTAGAGCTTTATCATGTCATGTTTTGTTCAGTGTAGAGCTTTATCATGACACTGACTTACACTGAGTGAATCGTTGCTACAAGGTAACACTTCACTTGTTTCTTTTTTGTGTTAGTAATGTTGGTATTGGTAGTATGGTTAGTAGTGATGGTACGATTGGTAGTGGTGTTGTCAGTAGTGGTGCTGTTAGTTGTATTAATGTGTGTGTGTGGGGGGGGGGGGGCGGGTGCATATGTATTTATGTGTTTTGTAGGGAAGTGTGTGTAGGTGAGGTGGGTGCGTGCAGGTGAGGTGGGTGGAGGTGCTAGTAAAGGTTGGTTATAACAGCATGTTTCCGTGAGTGTGTGTGAGAGAGGCGGGGGTAGTGATGTCCCCACGGCCTAGTCATCACCACTATTACTGTTCTTCCTGTTGCTGCTGCTGCTCCTCTTGGTGCTGCTGGTAAGGTGTGGTAGTGGAGTGGTGAGGTGGAGTAGGAGGGGTGGTGAGGTGGAGTAGGAGGTGTGGTGAGGTGGAGTAGGAGAGGTGGTGCTATTGGTAAGATGTGATATGAGGATTGAGGCTAGTGGTGAGACGTTTTACGCCTAAAAGTTTTAAATATTATTCGCTGGATCGGAGAGATAGAGATACCTGCCTCGGTGGGAGACGGCCGACTTGTTTAATATATATATATATATATATATATATATATATATATATATATATATATATATATATTCTGTGTGTGGAAAGTATTTTAGGGGTTTGGTCCTAAATCTGCACTTCCTTCTATACGAGAGTGAGAAGCAGGGGGGCGTGTATCAACATTCGTGGTCCCAGACTGTTAAACATCTTACCAAAAGATACCAGGAACTCTGCTGGGACAGGTGTGAAGGTTTTCAAGAGGAAACCGGATAAGTATCTTTACCAGGTGCCAAATCAACCAAGCTGTAGTGGATATCTGGACCATCGAGCCTTCAGCAACTACAGCCTGGGCCCCGGAGTAGAAAAGCTCTGCACAAATAACCCGCACACAGAAGAGCTTACGAGGTCCGATTGGACCATTTACAAAGTGTGACTTTGTAAATGGTCCAAATCGGACCGAAATGTCGTGGTAAGCTCCTCTCTCCTGTGTGCGGGTTATTTGTGTATTGTTCCAGTCAAGATATTGCCTTTTTGTTCTTTAGAAAAGCTCTCGAAACTCATTAAAGGTATATCAAAGGTAAAGTTAATCCACTTCGTTTTATATCCTCATTTTTATATTTGTATGTCAACATTTTTAACTAGATAGCTTATCACAAGAGTCTACTAACACCTACATGAGTCTCCCAGTGATGACTGTTCTTGTATTGCTTCACCCCCGTCGTTCTTTTCTTCACACCAGCAACACATCTTTCAAAACCTTTGATGGGTTTCAATAGTTTTCCTATTCTGGCAGCTCGTCACTGGGTCAGTATTGTCTGGTGCTTGCCTGGTCAACTAGGCTTCGTCTCCAGGTTCTGAAATAGTTCTCTCCGTCCACTTGGACTTGTCTCAAGAGGTGTGAAACAATGTGTATGATCTCCGTAGACTGGCACATGTATGTACTCGCCTTCTTGTGTCTGCGGGACCTGAGTCTGTTCCCGTCTCATTATATGCCCCGATCGACATTTACTGTGTTCTGGCCTCGCGGATCCTATCGTAACTGTTCCTCAAGCTATGTATAGTTTTGTCTGCGACTTGGCTGCAGAGACAGTGAACCCAGGAGCTCTCTTCTTGTAAACCACCTCTTGTTGCTCTGTCCTCATGTTCACTTTCTTTAGTTTCTCTCCGGAATACATACTTCTCATTTATGGGACGAGTGTCCTTTCAGATTTGAACCTTTTCAACTTCATGCACACGCTGAACCTGGCAGGGGCTACACACTCTTATGATAGTCCTCGTGTACGTTGTGTATAGTGTTCTGAAGGATGTTCACATTCTTGAATGTTCGTCTCAGGTTTGCTAGTGTTGCATCTGCCGCCGCTGTTACACGGTTTATGTACACCCACAGCGATATTTGTGGCGAGGTGCTAACTTCCAGGTTGTTTTCTTTTAGTGTTCTTTGCAGGTTCATCTCTTTACTCCTTTCCTCTCTTGGCTGTAGGAGATTTCGACACCATCGTAAGAAGACACATAGACAGTTACATGAAGCCTATATTGACGACGTTTCGCCAATACAGGCGAAACATATTAACATGGTAAGAGAGAACAAATATATAATAATGAGCATTAAGGCAGAGCCAATGAGGTGAGAGTCAGGTCACATTAAGTAACGTCACATCGATTCAAAAATGTTCTAGACGTTTATAGCAAGAAGCTCAGCTAAATTGTAGAAAGCATTATTGTGATTGTTGGAGGTGCTGGTGAGTGCTGATTCAAGGACTCTTCCTAACTGCATGTCGTCCGGCCTGGCAATTAGCAGTTCGTCATTCCAGTTTATTAAGTGGTTGTGAAAATTACGATGTATTACGCAGACGTTGTTAAAGTTGTCTGTTCTGCTGGCATAGTTTTCTTCTTAAATTCCTTTGTGGTCTCTGAATGTCTCACGTACCTAGTAGATTTTATCACTTATTTTTTTTTACATAAGGATAATGTTTACGTATACACCTGCGATAGTTGAGTTAGGTTGTTGTTTCTGCCTGATGCTGTGGCTGTGTTGAGGGAGTGACAACCTACCACCAGCGGTGACGGACTGATCACTGCTCCCAGTGTTGTAGTCGAACCTCTTGTGCAGGCGAAACGTTGTGGTAATATAGATGCCCAAGTGTTGCAAGTGCAAGCTTCAAGAAGGCGCTGGACAGATACCTGATCAGCCGGGCTATGGTTCGTACGTTGGTTTACGTGCGGCCAAAAGTAACAGCCTGGTTGATCAGACCCTGATCCACCACGAGGTCTGGTCTCAGACCGGGCCGCGGGGGCGTTGACCCCCGAAACCCTCTCCAGGTAATCTCCAGGTACCTCCTCGGTGGTGTCGAGTGTGGGTGAGGTGATGTTACGATCGCGGCGTGTTCAGTCACTGATGACACAGGTTGAGGGCACTGTAGTGTGTGTGGAGTTGTCCGAGGAAATAGCATTCTTCTTCAAGAAATTCGCTGTAGATGCGGAGGAAGAACATTTAGGAGAAATACAGTAAGAGACCAATGCTTAGTTCTATAGTCATAGTGTGAGAGGAAGTGGAGAAGATTGTCTTCTTTAAGTGGTGGCTGTCTGCCTGAGACTTGATAAAGCTCACTGCCTGGGCGAAATGTAGCTAATATAGGCATCATATAACTGCTTATGTGTGGCACCAACAGTAGACAGGTGGCGGTATGCTACCAAGGATAGACAGGTGGTGGTGTGGCACCAAGGATAGACAGGTGGTGGTGTGGCACCAAGGGTAGATAGGTGGCGGCATGGCACCAAGGGTAGACAGGTAGTGGTGTGGCACCAAGGGTAAACAGGTAGTGGTGTGGCACCAAGGGTAGACAGGTGGTGGTGTGGCACCAAGGGTAGACAGGTGGTGGTGTGGCACCAAGGGTAGACAGGTGGTGGTGTGGCACCAAGGGTAGACAGGTGGTGGTGTGGCACCAAGGGTAGACAGGTGGTGGTGTGGCACCAAGGGCAGACACGTGGTGGTGTGGCAGCAGGAGTAGATGGAGGTCGTGGCTCGGCAGGTGGGACAGACAGTGGTGTGGCAGGTGGGACAGACAGTGGTGTGGCAGGTGGGACAGACAGTGGTATGGCAGGTGGAACAGACAATGGTGTGGCAGGTTGGACAGACAGTGGTGTGGCAGGTGGGACAGACAGTGGTGTGGCAGGTGGGACAGACAGTGGTGTGGTAGGTGGGACAGACAGTGGTATGGCAGGTGGGACAGACAATGGTGTGGCAGGTGGGACAGACAGTGGTGTGGCAGGTGGGACAGACAGTGGTGTGGCAGGTGGGATAGACAGTGGTGTGGCAGGTGGGACAGACAGTGGCGTGGCAGGTGGGACAGACAGTGGTGTGGCAGGTGGGACAGACAGTGGTGTGTCAGGTGGGACAGACAGTGGTGTGACAGGTGGGACAGACAATGGTGTGGCAGGCGGGACAGACAGTGGTGGAGCTCACTACATTAGCATCACTCTGGCCAGAACAACAATACTCTCCCACCATCCTAACCTCAGCTAATTTTCTCACCAGACGTCAGTGACGTCATGACGTCACTCTTACTTACCACACTCACGCCCACACCCTCACCACCTGCCGCCCACCACCACACTCACGCCCACTCCCTCACCACCTCCCGCTCACCACCACTCACGCCCACCCCTTGGTTCTCTCCAACATCACCACTACCAACAAACTACCACCAATATTAGTCACCACCACCAAAAGCACTACCATCAACGCTACCACCATTACTACCTCCCTCACCATTACCATCCCTCCACTCCACTAACACATTTTGACGTGTCTGGTGTGGCTGTGGTGTGTCGAGTGTGGCTGTGGTGTCTGGTGTGGCTGTGGTGTCTGGTGTGGCTGTGGTGTCGAGTGTGGCTGTGGTGTCTGGTGTGGCTATGGTGTCTGGTGTGGCTGTGGTGTCTGGTGTGGCTGTGGTGTGTCTGGTGTGGCTATGGTGTCTGGTATGAGTGTGATGTTTTGTGTGGCAATGGTGACTGGTTTGGCTGCGGTGTCTGGTGTGGCTGTGGTGTCTGGTGTGGCTATGGTGTCTGGTGTGGCTGTGGTGTCTGGTGTGGCTGTGGTGTCTGGTGTGGTTGCAGTGTGTTTGGTATGGCTGTGGTGTCTGGTGTGGCCATGGTGACTGGTGTGGCTGTGGTGTTTAATGTGTCTGGTGTGACTGCGGCGTGTCTGGTGTGGCTGTGGTGTCTGGTGTGGTTGTGATGTCTGGTGTGGCTGTGGTGTCTGGTGTGGCTGTGGTGTCTGGTGTGGCTGTGGTGTCTGGTGTGGCTATGGTGTCTGGTGTGGCTGTGGTGTCTGGTGTGGCTGCGGCGTGTCTGGTGTGGCTGTGGTGTCTTGTGTGGTTGTGATGTCTGGTGTGGCTGTGGTGTCTGGTGTGGCTGCGGAGTGTCTGGTGTGGCTGCAGTGTCTGGTGTGGCTGTGGTGTCTGGTGTGGCTGTGGTGTCTGGTGTGGCTGCGGAGTTTCTGGTGTGGCTGTGGTGTCTGGTGTGACTGTGGTGTCTGGTGTGGCTGTGGTGTCTGGTGTGGCTGCGGAGTGTCTGGTGTGGTTGTGATGTCTGGTGTGGCTGTGGTGTCTGGTGTGGCTGTGGTGTCTGGTGTTGCTGTGGTGTGTCTGGTGTGGCTGTGGTGTGAAAAACAAAAGCTTTAGTGATTATTCTGTTGTAATCTTTGATAATTGCTTCCCAACCCTTCCGTCCTCGTCTACCTCCTCCCCAAACCTCCATCCTTCCCACCTAACCTCCATGCCTCACCCATATCCCTATCCCTTCCCTACACCTATCCTTCCACCTACCCCTGTCCCTCTCTCCCATCTCCCAGTCAACATCCCGCCCACCATACCTCTATCCCTCCCTCTCTCACATACGCCTTTTCCTCCTCCCTGATGTGTGGTCGCCAGGAGCCGTCAGTCTTACTTAACTCTCTGGTGAGTTGTTCTCACGCCTACATCCAGGCATCGTGGGCGGCGCGGTGCCCTGGCATGGTGATGGGTGGGGCTACACCTAAGTTGGTCCCTTCCCTCTCAACACTATCTGTACACATACTGATACGGGAGGAAGTGTAGAATAAACATGAAAAACCAGGGATGCCATAGTCTCAATTAGACCACACGGTAAACATCCGCGGTTCGAGACTCTTTACTCATTTACGAGCAGATGTATGATTTATTCGAGAGGAAAAAACTCTGCAAGGAAGATCAGATCTGCAGTCTGCAAGTAGCAACAGCTGAGATGATCAAACAGTTACTAACAAAATGTTTGCCATAGGCTTTTTGTGGCGAGTCCCGGAGGTTGACTGGCTAGGCGCTGGCGGCTCCCAGTGCTCTTCCATGTGTGGCTGTGACCTGCTCTTCTGGGTTGTGGTTTGGATGTTATCGACCCCGAAAAGGTGGGTCTTTCGCTTTGCGTCCTTCTGGGTGCATTCAGAAATGAGTGTCTGTAAGGCAGTGGATGGCAGCCCCTAAGTGCTAGGCGATGGTAATGACCTTGACTCATTTGCCTCAGCATGGTACAGTTCATGCGTCGACGATCAAGATTTTTACTGATAGGTCGAAGAGTGAAAGGGGTGAGTTTTTGTTGTTATACCTGCTAAGTTTATACTGTGTTCAGCTACTAATAGAATCCTCACTGTTGTTCATTGTGGAGTTCCATCTACTCTGTTCTGATCGCTGGTTTTCTTGACTCCCAGAATGCTTTTCTTTCAGTCCCTGCCACAGAATGCTACATTATATCCTTGAAAATTTCAGGATTGGCTGGCCCATCCAAATTTTAGGCACAAGAACATGGAGTTGTGTTGGGCATGTCTGAGTCCACGGATATAAACAGGCGGATACAAAAGGAAACGTTGTGGCAGGTAGTAATGCACTGCCTCTGCAACATTTTCTGAGTCATGTGCGGGGCTACATAATGGGGAATGTGTGTCTGGCCCATCATAATTCACAAGAATTGGCACTCTCAGACGATTCTTGGTAGATTGAACATTTCTAAAACAGTGTTACCCCGCATCTCCTTAAAACCTTGTTCAACATAATTATCAGAATATTTAAAATTATTGCTAGGTAACATCTTATTTTTAAAGAAACAAATAATTTATGGACTCTCTCTTGTTTAAATTTATAACTACTGTTTTGAAGCTAAGATACACACCCACATACTAAATCCTTTCTCATATTAAATTGACAATCTGTAATCTGTAAGAATTCTTTAATTCTATATATTATCACAAATCTGAAGACTTTTGACAGTGTTATCGCAATTGATATGGTCCTGTAGTTCCATATATTGTAGGATCATTTATCTTATTGTGAGAGAAATGATGAACACATTTTAGACGGTGTTGAGTAGGAACCAGTGCACAGCGTATACGATTAATATGTTCAGCTAGAGCGAGAGTGAGGAGGACATGTGTACATTGTTGGAGGCAACCCACCAGCAGCTTTCTTGATGAGGAGGTTCCTCACAACATCCCTTAGTGACACTCATTGCAACATCCCCTACTACATTAATAACTCGAAAGCCAGAGGACCTTGACCGAGTTCCATAGTTGCTTCCCCATCAGTACGAGTCAGTAAACTGCAATACAGAAGCCAGTGACTGCTCTCAGCTGCAGTTCATGCGCCATACACCAACGGAAACATAAATTCTTAGATCTCGCGTTTGTTTAAATCATTTCTTCTGCCAAGGGTCTTGCGCCACCATGACTGTCCAGTACTATGTTAGCAAAGCTTCTTATGCTGTCTTCCCACCATCATCCACAAGTTCTCCCCACACATTTTAACAATACATACACCAGTAATCAAACATTCTGAATTATATGTTGTAATGTGTTCGTTAGGTTATGCGTTAAACATACCCAGGTGTATGTGGTAACGTACCCATCAGGACAAGTGTTACACATAATTTGTCCATCAACATACAGGATGAACATATCCAGTGTACAGTATGTTGTAACATACCCAACACGACACAAGATATAAATATCCTGGTGTATGTTGTAATGTTCCCATTAGACGTGAGTTGTGAGGCAGTAGTGGTTGTAGTGGAGGCGTAAGTAGTGAGGCAGTGGTGGTAGTAGTGGAAGCGTCAGTAGTGAGGCAGTGGTGGTGGTAGTGGAGGTGTCAGTAGTGAGGCAGTGGTGGTAGTAGTGGAAGCGTCAGTAGTGAGTCAGTGGTGGTGGTAGTGGAGGTGTCAGTAGTGAGGCAGTGGTGGTGGTAGTGGAGGTGTCAGTAGTGAGGCAGTGGTGGTAGTAGTGGAGGCGTCAGTAGTGAGGCAGTGGTGGTAGTAGTGGAGGCGTCAGTAGTGAGGCAGTGGTGGTAGTAGTGGAGGCGTCAGTAGTGAGGCAGTAGTGGTAGTAGTGGAGGTGTCTGTAGTGAAGCAGTGGTGGTAGTAGTGGAGGCGTTAGTAGTGAGGCAGTAGTGGTAGTAGTGGAGGCGTCAGTAGTGAGGCAGTGGTGGTAGTAGTGGAGGCGTCTGTAGTGAGGCAGTGGTGGTAGTAGTGGAGGCGTCAGTAGTAAGGCAGTAATGGTAGTAGTGGAGGCGTCAGTAGTGAGGCAGTGGTGGTGATAGTGGAGGCGTCAGTAATGAAGCAGTGGTAGTAATAGTGGAGGCGTCAGTAGTGAGGCAGTGGTGGTAGTAGTGGAGGCGTCAGTAGTGAGGCAGTAGTGGTGGTAGTGGAGGCGTTAGTAGTGAGGCAGTGGTGGTAGTAGTGGAGGTGTCAGTAGTGAGGCAGTGGTGGTAGTAGTGGAGGTGTCAGTAGTGAGGCAGTGGTGGTAGTAGTGGAGGCGTCAGTAGTGAGGCAGTATTGGTAGTAGTGGAGGTGTCAGTAGTGAAGCAGTTGTGGTAGTAGTGGAGGCGTCAGTAGTGAGGCAGTGGTGGTGGTAGTGGAGGCGTCAGTAGTGAGGTAGTAGTGGAGGCGTCAGTAGTGAGGCATTGGTGGTATTAGTGGAGGCGTCAGTAGTGAGGCAGTAGTGGTAGTAGTGGTGTCTGTAGTGAAGCAGTGGTGGTAGTAGTGGAGGCGTCAGTAGTGAGGCAGTGGTGGTGGTAGTAGTGGAGGCGTCAGTAGTGAGCCAGTGGTGGTAGTAGTGGAGGCGTTAGTAGTGAGGCAGTAGTGTTAGTAGTGGAGGCGTCAGTAGTGAGGCAGTGGTGGTAGTAGTGGAGGCGTCTGTAGTGAGGCAGTGGTGGTAGTAGTGGAGGCGTCAGTAGTGAGGCAGTGGTGGTGATAGCGGAGGCGTCAGTAGTGAGGCAGTGGTAGTAATAGTGGAGGCGTCAGTAGTGAGGCAGTGGTGGTAGTAGTGGAGGCGTCAGTAGTGAGGCAGTGGTGGTAGTAGTGGAGGCGTCAGTAGTGAGGCAGTAGTGGTGGTAGTGGAGGCGTTAGTAGTGAGGCAGTGGTGGTAGTAGTGGAGGTGTCAGTAGTGAGGCAGTGGTGGTAGTAGTGGAGGCGTCAGTAGTGAGGCAGTAGTGGTGGTAGTGGAGGCGTTAGTAGTGAGGCAGTGGTGGTAGTAGTGGAGGTGTCAGTAGTGAGGCAGTGGTGGTAGTAGTGGAGGTGTCAGTAGTGAGGCAGTGGTGGTAGTAGTGGAGGCGTCAGTAGTGAGGCAGTAGTGGTAGTAGTGGAGGTGTCAGTAGTGAAGCAGTTGTGGTAGTAGTGGAGGCGTCAGTAGTGAGGCAGTGGTAGTAATAGTGGAGGCGTCAGTAGTGAGGCAGTGGTGGTGGTAGTGGAGGCGTCAGTAGTGAGGTAGTAGTGGAGGCGTCAGTAGTGAGGTAGTAGTGGAGGCGTCAGTAGTGAGGTAGTAGTGGAGGCGTCAGTAGTGAGGTAGTAGTGGAGGCGTCAGTAGTGAGGTAGTAGTGGAGGCGTCAGTAGTGAGGCATTGGTGATATTAGTGGAGGCGTCAGTAGTGAGGCATTGGTGATATTAGTGGAGGCGTCTGTAGTGAGGCAGTGGTGGTAGTAGTGGAGGCGTCAGTAGTGAGGCAGTAGTGGTAGTAGTGGAGGCGTCAGTAGTGAGGCAGTGGTGGTAGTGGTGGTGTCAGTAGTGAAGCAGTGATGGTATTAGTGGAGGTGTCAGTAGTGAAGCAGAATGGTAGTGAAGGTGTGAGTAACGAAGAAGGGTATGGTAGAGGAACAGTGAAGGTGTCAGTAGTGAAGCAGTGGTTGTAGTAGTAGAGGTGTCAGTAGTGAAGCAGTGGTGGTAGTAGTAGAGGTGTCAGTCGTGAAGCAGTATAGTAGTGAATGTGTCAGTAGCGGAGAATGGTATGGTAGATGACCAGTGAAGGTGTCAGTCGTGAGGCAGTATAGTAGTGAAGGTGTCAGTAGCGGAGAATGGTATGGTAGATGACCAGTGAAGGTGTCAGTCGTGAGGCAGTATAGCAGTGAAGGTGTCAGTCGTGAGGCAGTATAGTAGTGAAGGTGTCAGTAGCGGAGAAGGGTATGGTAGAGGAGCAGTGGAGGTGGCGGTGTTTGAGTCAACCTTAGAACTAAGTTGGAGGGAGGTGGTGCTCCTACCAACTGTCCAGCCCAACCTTCTCATTAGTGACCTGCCCCTCCCTCCCTCCCATCCCCATCACCATGCACACTTGTATATTCCCATCCTCCATACACACATACATCGTTATACAGCTTCATTCTCCAAATACACATACAAGGCTATATTAGGAGTTCCCTCCCCCTATCTACTTCTGCCCCTTCCCACCACCATCACTCCACACATTACTCAAGGCCTCCATAGCTCCTACACTGAGTAATCCTTTCATCTCCGCTCTGTGTGTACTCACCTATGTGTGTGTGTGTGTGTGTGTGTGTGTGTGTGTGTGTGTGTGTGTGTGTGTGTGTGTGTAGCCACTAACAATGTTGAGAACGCAGTCATTACCAATGAATTTCTTTACACGTTAATTTGGCGAGCGTCGTAATGTGGTAAAGTATTAAATTGAGTATAAAGGAGAGACAGTGCTGTGTTGAGGTTCCTCCAGTGTTGTGCTGTGTTGAGGTTCCTCCAGTGTTGTGTTGTGTCGAGGTTCCTCCAGTGTTGTGCTGTGTTGAGGTTCCTCTAGTGTTGTGCTGTTTTGAGGTTCCTCCAGTGTTGTGCTGTGTCGAGGTTCCTCCAGTGTTGTGCTGTGTTGAGGTTCCTCTAGTATTGTGCTGTTTTGAGGTTCCTCCAGTGTTGTGTTGTGTCGAGGTTCCTCCAGTGTTGTGCTGTGTTGAGGTTCCTTTAGTGTTGTGCTGTGTTGAGGTTCTTCCAGTGTTGTGCTGTGTTGAGGTTCCTCTAGTGTTGTGCTGTGTTGAGGTTCCTCCAGTGTTGTGCTGTATTGAGGTTCCTCTAGTGTTGTGTTGTGTTGAGGTTCCTCTAGTGTTGTGCTGTGTTGAGGTTCCTCTAGTGTTGTGTTGTGTTGAGGTTCCTCTAGTGTTGTGCTGTGTTGAGGTTCCTCTACTGTTGTGCTGTGTTGAGGTTCCTCCAGTGTTGTGCTGTGTTGAGGTTCCTCTAGTGTTGTGCTGTGTTGAGGTTCCTCCAGTGTTGTGCTGTGTTGAGGTTCCTCCAATGTTGTGCTGTGTTGAGGTTCCTCCAGTGTTGTGCTGTGTTGATGTTCCTCCAGTGTTGTGCTGTGTTGAGGTTCCTCTAGTGTTGTGCTGTGTTGAGGTTCCTCCAGTGTTGTGCTGTGTTGAGTTTCCTCCAGTGTTGTGCTGTGTTGAGGTTCCTTTAGTGTTGTGCTGTGTTGAGGTTCCTCCAGTGTTGTGCTGTGTTGAGGTTCCTCCAGTGTTGTGCTGTGTTGAGGTTCCTCTAGTGTTGTGGTGTGTTGAGGTTCCTCTAGTGTTGTGCTGTGTTGAGGTTCCTCCAGTGTTGTGCTGTGTTGAGGTTCCTCTAGTGTTGTGCTGTGTTGAGGTTCCTCTAGTGTTGTGCTGTGTTGAGGTTCCTCTAGTGTTGTGCTGTGTTGAGGTTCCTTCAGGGTTGTGCTGTGTTGAGGTTCCTCCAGTGTTGTGCTGTGTTGAGGTTCCTCCAGTGTTGTGCTGTGTTGAGGTTCCTCCAGTGTTGTGTTGTGTCGAGGTTCCTCCAGTGTTGTGCTGTGTTGAGGTTCCTCTAGTGTTGTGCTGTGTTGAGGTTCCTCCAGTGTTGTGCTGTGTTGAGGTTCCTCTAGTGTTGTGCTGTGTTGAGGTTCCTCTAGTGTTGTGCTGTGTTGAGGTTCCTCTAGTGTTGTGCTGTGTTGAGGTTCCTCTAGTGTTGTGCTGTGTTGAGGTTCCTCTAGTGTTGTGCTGTGTTGAGGTTCCTCTAGTGTTGTGCTGTGTTGAGGTTCCTTCAGGGTTGTGCTGTGTTGAGGTTCCTCCAGTGTTGTGCTGTGTTGAGGTTCCTCCAGTGTTGTGCTGTGTTGAGGTTCCTCCAGTGTTGTGTTGTGTCGAGGTTCCTCCAGTGTTGTGCTGTGTTGAGGTTCCTCCAGTGTTGTGCTGTGTTGAGGTTCCTCTAGTGTTGTGCTGTGTTGAGGTTCCTCCAGTGTTGTGCTGTGTTGAGGTTCCTCCAGTGTTGTGCTGTGTTGAGTTTCCTCCAGTGTTGTGTTGTGTCGAGGTTCCTCCAGTGTTGTGCTGTGTTGAGGTTCCTCTAGTGTTGTGCTGTGTTGAGGTTTCTCCAGTGTTGTGCTGTGTTGAGGTTCCTCTAGTGCTGTGTTGAGGTTCCTCCAGTGTTGTGCTGTGTTGAGGTTCCTCCAGTGTTGTGCTGTGTTGAGGTTCCTCCAGTGTTGTGCTGTGTTGAGGTTCCTCCAGTGTTGTGCTGTGTTGAGGTTCCTCCAGTGTTGTGCTGTGTTGAGGTTCCTCCAGTGTTGTGCTATGTTGAGGTTCCTCCAGTGTTGTGCTGTGTTGAGGTTCCTCCAGTGTTGTGCTGTGTTGAGGTTCCTCCAGTGTTGTGCTGATTCTTACGCATTGTGACACAGCAACCTGAGCATCACCTCAGGTCTCCACCTTATGACAACTCCATGTATCTCTCTCTCTCTCTCTCTCTCTCTCTCTCTCTCTCTCTCTCTCTCTCTCTCTCTCTCTCTCTCTCTTATTTTGGTATGTCATGGTGAATGCGGAAGTGCTGTGTTGGCAAAAATTGAACTTTGAAGAAGTGGTGTTGTGATTGTGTCAGTGACTTTAAGGCGAACCAGAGAGTGATCCACGCTCTCAGTGGCGGCAGCAAGTGATTCACGCTCTCAGTGGTGGCAGCAAGTGATTCACGCTCTCAGTGGCGGCAGCAAGTGATTCACGCTCTCAGTGGTGGCAGCAAGTGATTCACGCTCTCAGTGGTGGCAGCAAGTGATCCACGCTCTCAGTGGCGGCAGCAAGTGATTCACGCTCTCAGTGGCGGCAGCAAGTGATCCACGCTCTCAGTGGTGGAAGACACTGATCCACGGATGTTGACACATTGTTCTCTTATTGTGTCTCTGACGACCCTACTTTTCAATGGGTCTTATTTAGCATTTCTTCCCACATCTCTCCAGTACCTTGTTATTGTATCTTGCGGATTTGACATGTAGGTCTGCAATATTTTCCAGGTGTATATCATCGGGTATCTCTTGTTCGCTCCAGAGAGTACATTAAAAGTACTTTGAGGTGTTTCCAATAATTTAATTGTTTTATTGACCGTGAGCGTGAGCATTAAAAGATCTCTGAACCTTTTCCAGCTTTGATACATCTGTCTTGAACGGAGCTGTGAGCGCAGAAAAATATTCTAGACGTGAGAACACAGGTGATTTGTGTTATTTCTTTTGTTTTGAAAGTTTTTATTATCTACTTTGTTTTGTTTCTGACCTTTGTTGCATTTGCTTCATTGTATTCTCTATATGACGGATCATCTGACATTATTATTCTTAATTTCTTTACCTGTTTCTTATGGTGTATGAGATTATCTGCCTGCGTTGTGTATTCTCTGCTCGTTTTGAGTTCTTCATTCTTCCCTTATCTAAGCAACTGAAATTTGTCAACATTGAACATCATGTCATTTTTAGTTGCCCATTTTAAGAGTGTTGATATCTGAATGTAATTATTCTGTACTTTTTATTGGTGCGACTTCCATAATTTTTTAGGTATCGTCTGCAAAGGATGATACGAAACTATGTCTGGTGTTTTATATGTCTGTATCACGAACACATGTAGCAGTTCAAGGCCTGTTGTACCTGGCCGTGACCGAAGTCAGTAATATTGCGATCAACTGGGTAAGGGTAAGGCAAACACGGAAGGGGGTAGTTTTTTGTTTACCCTTGCATTCCTGTACCACTATTTACAATATCTGCACAGTTAGGATATTAAGTCAGTAATAAAATTATAAGCCAGAGCAAAGAGAAACTCCGCAGGAGTGGATTAGACTAAAGTAAGCGAGAGTCTACCACACAGTCTGGTAAGCAAGTGTGACGTTACCCTGGCTGCGGAGTCGGCTCTCACCTGACTGGTAGATTGAATTGGACAATTAATGCAGCAGTGGGGATCCAGAACTGCTATATTCTGAATTGCCAGTTGGCTGGTGGAGAGGGCATGCCAGTAGGTGTGTGATGAACGTGGAATAAAGTGTAACATACTCTGCACACGCCACAGTTTACTATGAGGAATAAAAACAGTAATGGTGTTAGGACAGTACCTTGGCTCTTACAGTGTTGAACCTTTTACTTTGCCGAGACTCGACTTCATTTTGTTTACTGCTGCTCTTTTTGTTTTATTTGTTAGAAAGTTGAATCCATTTCCCAACTTTTCTTGGATGGCAGAATCTCTGAATGGCAAGATGTGTGTCTGGAAGGCAGAGTGACTGTGTGGCATTGTATGTGTGTGGATGATAGGGTGTCTATGCCAGGGGTGTCGTCATCCTAGCAGTAGGTAGTGTTTAGGTGTGTTGGTGGGGACATTCCATGTGTCGAAGGTTGTAGGTGGAGGAGGAGGAGGAGGAGCGGTGGCTGGCTGGCCCCCGGCAGCGTGGTCACCCTCCCCACCAGGCTTCTCTGATGCTCCACCCACAAGGTAAACACTCAAGCCGAAACCTGGGTACGTCGCCTGCTGCCTCCCTCTCTTTCCTGCCTCCTGCTGCCTCCCTCTCAGTTTTCCTGCCTCTTGTTGCCTCCCTCTCTTTCCTGCCTTCTGCTGCCTCCCTTTGTCGTCAGCTTCATGGCTCAGTGGTACAGCGTTGGGTCATATACATGTCAGAACCACGGTTCCAGTGCCAGTCCGTTCTTATGTTTAACCATTAACAGTCTTTCATTAAAACTTATCTTGAATTCAACACTTTCACCTCACTCTCACATAATCACTGTCTTTGCAGAGGCGCTCAGATACGACAGTCCAGATGTCCCTCCAAACTGCCAACATCCCAAACCCCTCCTTCAAAGTGCAGGCATTGTACTTCCCATTTCCAGGACTCAAGTATGGCTAGCCGGTTTTCCTGAATCCCTTGACAAAATATTACCCTGCTCACATTCCAACTGCTCATCAGGTCCCAAAAAACATTCGTCTCCATTCACTCCTATCTAACACGCTCACGCACGCTTGCTGGAAGTCCAAGCCCCTCGCCCACAAAACCTCCTTTACCCCCTCCCTCCAACATTTTCGAGGACGACCCCTACCCCGCCTTCCTTCCCCTACAGATTTATTCGCTCTCCAAGTCATTCTACTTTGATCCATTCTCTCTAAATGACCAAACTACCTCAACAACCCCTCTTCAGCCGTCTGACTAATGCTTTTAGTAACTCCACACCTCCTCATAATTTCCACACTCCGAATTCTCTGCATAATATTTACACCACACATTGCCCTTAGACAGGATATCTCCACTGCCTCCAGCCGCCGCCTCGCTGTAACATTTGCAACCCATGCTTCACACCCATATAAGAGTGTTGGTACCACTATACTTTCATACATTCCCTTCTTTGCCTCCATGGATAACGTTTTTTGCCTCCACATATACCTCAACACACCACTCACCTTTTTTTCCTTCATCAATTCTATGGTTAACCTCATCCTTCATAAACCCATCCGCTGACAAGTCAACTCCCAAATATCTGAAAACATTCACTTCTTCCATAATCCCTTTATCCAATGTGATATTCAATTTTTCTTTATCTAAATCGTTTGATGCCCTCATCACCTTACTCTTATCTATATTCACTTACAACTTTCTACCTTTACACACCTTCCCAAACTCGTCCACTAACCTTTGCAACTTTTCTTTAGAATCTCCTATAAGCACAGTATCATCAGCAAAAAGTAACTGTGTCAACTCCCATTTTGTATTTGATTCCCCATAATTTAATCCCACCCCTCTCCCCAACACCCTAGCATTTACTTCTTTTACAACCCCATCTATAAATATATTAAACAACCATGGTGACATTACACATCCCTGTCTACGACCTACTTTTACCGGGAAGTAACCACTCTCTCTCCTACACACCCTAACCTGAGCCTCACTATCCTCATAAAAACTCTTTACAGCATTTAGTAACTACTACCTATTCCATACACTTGCAACATCTGCCACATTGCTCCCCTATCCACTCTATCATATGCCTTTTCTAAATCCATAAATGCAATGAAAATTTCCCTATCTTTATCTAAATACTGTTCACATATATGCTTCAATGTAAACGCTTGATCTACACATCCCCTACCCACTCTAAAGCCTCCTTGCTCATCTGCAATCCTACTCTGTCTTACTTCTAATTCTTTCAATAATAACCCTACCGTACACTTTACCTGGTATACTCATGCGGCCCACTGCCAGGGAGCTGGACGAAGTACTATTTGACATGTAGCTCTGAGTTGTTATCTATGTTGTTTTACTCCCTATTGTATTCTTGTCAATGTATTTTGTCTTGTATTAAAGTTTATACACATTCAAAAGATGGGGTGGTAGGGGAAGTGGAATGCTGCAGGCATTTCCCCTCTAGATCTCGACACTGAATCTCTGAAAGAGGAAGTTGGCCGCTCTGTGATCCTTGGGGTTTGTGTGATGAGTTTTTATCCCAGCTCTTTGAAGAACTTTAGAGCACACTTGCCCCATGCTCCAAGGGTCTCCTACCCTACTGGGATGAAGTTATAGCAACTGGGCAGGCCGTCATATTTGTGGATCTTCTAGGTCTCCCTATAACTGGCGGATCCACCCCCTTCAACTTCAGAGTATGGGCAGTAGGTGTCCACCAACATGGCAGCACAGGTGTAGTCCCAGTCAGTCTGCTTACCATCCTTCCAGGGTAGCATAGTGGCTCCATCTGGACGCTTTTGACTTCCGTCAGACCTCCATACTTGGGGTTCCCGTTGAGCTGGGCAATGGGCTGTGGCGAGACTTCTCTTTATGATGTCGTTGACCTCCTCATGTCTAGCATACTTAACTTCTGATGTATGACACACGAGACTATGAAGTCCGAATTGATCAGCCGTCGCCCTGCCGCAAATACACCTATGTTCAGTGAGTATGGGGGCGGCTAGGCGAAGAGCAACATCAATCCGAATGGCCTGTGGGTCGAGTCGGGTGCCCAGGGAGGAGTTGGGCACGACTAAAAGGAAATCTCCTGAATGTGGTGCCTTCACTGCTAGGAGACGAGCTTTGTCCTTTCCAGCCTGGCTGCTTCAATGAACCTGGGGTCTTGAGCTCCTATCGCACCTCTCAAGCGTTCGGGGACAATATCCTTGACTAGTTCACTGTATGTGTGTGTGTGGTAATAGTAGTAGACGTCATAAATATGCACGTCCATAAGTAATCTTTCATGGTAGTGTTTGGCCGACAGTTTTGGGGAGTGCCAGGGTAGCTTTTGTAAAGAGGACGGTGCTCCTGGCCATACTGCTAAAGACAAAGAATTAGCTAAATGATTATAATTAATCATACTTTAATGATTGGCCAGGAATCTCAAGAGACATAAATCCGATAGAGAGTATAACCTTTTTCAGTGTAAGCTAGCTTCGTGGCATGGAGGTGTACTCTAACCCCAATATCCCGAGTGTCAGTAAATAGGTGTGAGAGGTTATTAACTCTTCTGTCCTCCATAAGTTAGCTTTATTTGTGCCTGAGAGACTTAAGAAGTGTATCAAGAGGAAGGGTAATCCAACGAAAATACTTAAGGTATGGGTACCCAGTCTACACATTGCCAAAACAACATGCTGGAGTGAGAGGGTGAAGAAGTGTAGAATAAACTCGGTTAAAAACAGGGGTTCCCATAGGCACAATTGTGGTTGGTAATTGTGTCAACAAACGTGGTCCAAAACTTTATCCTTCCATCAGCAGATATCAGAAACTTCAAGAATTCTTCTTGAAGAGAAAACCTGAGAAGTTCCTGAAGGATGTAACGGATCAACCTTTATTGAGTCAACGTTTTGCTTGGAGGCCAAGTTTTTTTTCTAATCTATAGAGAGTACATGGTAAGACTAGGTGTATATATATATAGTTGTGAGAGCAGGTGACGAGGAATTGTGAAGTGCGAACCAGATCAGGAGAGTTGTGTGTGTTGAGTATATGAGTCAAGGGTCGCATCAACCGGAAACTTCCCTGATTCTGGACAGTGGTGTCAGTGGTATTAATGAGTGTCTAATCCAGGCATTTTTATTCCATTCGTGTCATGTTTTATGATACAAAACAGGAGTTGTTAGTGTTATTGGTGTGGCAGGTATATATGTGGTCATATATGAGTGTGAACAAATTCCTATCTGCATCACCCAGGTATTGCAACTACTACAAAGAACGGTGTAGACACCTGCATCTTCCTGGGGGATGACGTTAGCCCTCTCAGACATAGTGGTGGAGGTGACGGTGATATAAATGGCGGCTCTCGGGTACCTCGGAAGTAGGGAAGATTAAAAAGCTGTTAGTGTTGGTATTAACTCTCGAAGTATTAACTATTCTGTTCTTTCCCTCTACATAATGTTGACTGTGGAAGATGTCAGTAATTTTGAGGCACTCGTCGGCTATTGATTGTGAGAGACCCTGTAAGAAATCCAACGGAACACCTTCCTTGGTTGTAGGGAAGTGCTGAGGCCAGTAATGAATATCATCCTCATTGGTTAGTTTACGGTGCACAAAATTAAAGAGAGTTGCTAGTAGCGTTTTTTTGTGTATTAAGGACATCCCTTCAATTTAGTGTGCACCTTAAACCGCTTGCCCACCCATGAGGGGTACCGACCACTTATATTGCCCGGAGCTCTGCACCATCCGCGCTACCATGCGAGGTACCTGCCACTTATGCTACAATAGTTTATCATAAAAGTAAACGGTGGTGTGTGGCTGTATTCTACCAATATTATTGTAATAAATAGCGCGAGGGAGGTTAAGATCGCAGTATCACAGGTGTGTTCTTCTCTTGTCCTGGTTAAGTAGTCAAGTTGTCGTGAATCTAATTAATATGTCGTGTTAAGGTGTGGCGAGGGTGGAGCAACTTTAGCCAGGTGAACATTAGGTGGGGAGACTTGAAGGAGAGTCAGGCTTCCTCAGACATGGCCAGGAGAACTGGTGATGGTTGGGGTGAATGTTGCGGTAATTGTGGTTGTGAAGGTGACAGTTTGGTTGTGATAGTGCAGTTTGTGGTGGTGGTGGTGGTTCTGGTGACACAGGTAGAGATAACAGATCGGTAAGAGGTCTGTATCCAAGACAAATTATTACCATCTTTGTGCCAGAGCTGCCACGAGGGTTGAGCTGCAACAATCATAATGTGTTGTAGCCTTGGGACCTACCATTCCCATGTGATGGAGTTATGGGACCTACCATTCCCCATGTGATGGAGTTGTGGGACCTACCATTCCCCATGTGATGGAGTTATGGGATCTACCATTCCCCAAGTAATGGAGTTATAGGACCTACCATTCCCCATGTGATGGAGTTACGGGACCTACCATTCCCCATGTGATGGAGTTGTGGGACCTACCATTCCCCATGTGATGGAGTTACGGGACCTACCATTCCCCAAGTAATGGAGTTATAGGACCTACCATTCCCCATGTGATGGAGTTACGGGACCTACCATTCTCCATGTGATGGAGTTGTGGGACCTACCATTCCCCATGTGATGGAGTTACGGGACCTACCATTCCCCATGTGATGGAGTTGTGGGACCTACCATTCCCCATGTCATGGAGTTACGGGACCTACCATTCCCCATGTGATGGAGTTGTGGGACCTACCATTCCCCATGTCATGGAGTTACGGGACCTACCATTCCCCATGTCATGGAGTTACGGGACCTACCATCTCCCAGGTGGTGGAATTATGGGACGCTACCATCCTCATGGATAAGACATCATGGCTATACAACTACGTTGTTTACCTCCCACACACACACACGCACACACAAGTCAATACACACTAGAACAACACTTGTTTGTTTTAAATATTTGTTTCACATCTTTCAAGTTTGGCAGTGTGTACAGTATGTTGGTAGCAGTGGCCTCTACTGGTCTGCCTTTGATGCTCATATGATGCTACGAGGCAGAGCCGTGTGGTCCCGGCGGGCAGCATGAGCTAGCAAGGGAGGAGGCATACTTGTATATAAGAACATAAGAACATAAGAAAGAAGGAACACTGCAGCAGGCCTACTGGCCCATGCGAGGCAGGTCCAAATCTCCAACGGCTTAAGCCAATGCCCCGACCCAGCCAGGTCAGGTTACATTCACTTAAGGAAGGAGCACTGCATCTGACCTAGTAGCACAACCTAGTCAGGACCAATTCACACCCAACCGCACCCACTCATATAATTGTCCAGCCGACCACCTGGTCAGGTCACTTCCACTTAAGGAATTAGTACAGGTCAGGTTACATTCACTTAAGGAAGGAGCACTGCATCTGACCTAGTACAAGCTCACACCCATCCACACCCACTCATGTATTTATCTAACCTATTTTTAAAACTACACAACGTCTTAGCATCTATGACGGTACTCGGGAGTTTGTTCCACTCATCCACAACTCTATTACCAAACCAGTGCTTTCCTATATCCTTCCTGAATCTGAACTTTTCCAACTTGAAACCATTGCTGCGAGTCCTGTCTTGGTTGGATATTTTCAGCACGCTATTTACATCCCCTTTGTTTATTCCTGTTTTCCATTTGTACACCTCAATCATATCCCCTAATTCTACGCCTTTCTAGAGAGTGCAGATTCAGGGCCCTCAGTCTATCCTCATAGGGAAGATTTCTGATACATGGGATCAACTTTGTCATCCTCCTCTGTACGTTTTCCAGTGCATTTATATCCATTCTGTAATACGGTGACCAGAACTGTGCAGCATAATCTAAATGAGGCCTAACCAAAGATATATAGAGTTGAAGAACAACCTGAGGACTTCTGTTATTTATACTTCTTGATATGAAGCCAAGGATTCTGTTAGCTTTATTGCGAACACTTATGCACTGTTGTCTAGGCTTCAGATTACTACTAACCAGAACTCCTAAATCCTTCTCGCAATTACAAGTAATAAGATCTATATTATTCAGCTTATATGTGGCATGGTTATTGTCCTGCCCAACATTTAGAACTTTGCATTTGTTTACATTAAACTGCATCTGCCACTTCTCCGACCACTGCATCAGTCTATTCAAATCATCCTGGAGTGCTCTAATGTCCTCGTTTGAATGAATTGGACGGCCTATTTTGGTGTCATCAGCAAATTTACTTATGCTACTATTTATTCCCTCATCTATGTCGTTTATGTAAATTGTAAACAACAGGGGGCCCAAAACTGACCCCTGTGGAACACCGCTTGAGACACGCCCCCATTCTGATTTCTCTCCATTTATGCAAACTCTCTGCCGCCTATTAGTCAACCATGCCTCTACCCAGGAAAAATTTCTCCTCCTATTCCGTGTGCCTTAAGTTTCCTCAGTAGCCTCTGATGTGGAACTTTATCGAAAGCCTTACTGAAGTCCATATACACAATATCATATTCATTACCATGATCTACTTCCTCAAACACCTTAGTGAAAAAGTTAGTAAATTCGTAAGACATGAACGCCCCTTTGTAAAACCGTGTTGAGATTCATTAATCAATTTATGCTTTTCAAGATGGCTATAATTGCCTCGGCAATTATTGATTCCATAAATTTACCAACTATGGAGGTAAGGCTTATTGGTCTATAGTTCGAAGCTAAGGACCTGTCACCTGCCTTGTAAATAGGTATTACATTTGCCCTTTTCCACTTGTCTGGCACTATGCCAGTTTGTAGTGATATATTGAAAAGATTTGCCAAAGGTTTGCTAAGTTCCTCTTTACATTCCTTTAAAACTCTTGCAAACAGTTCATCAGGGCCTGGGGATTTGTTAGGTTTTAATTTCTCTATTTGTCTGAGGACCATGTCACTAGTTACCCCAATCGAGCATAGTCTGTTATCTTCCAGTTCTACATAATTTATTATTTCTGGAATTCTGCTAGTATCTTCCTGAGTAAAAACTGAGAGGAAGTAAGTATTGAAAATTTCACACATATCCTTATCACTGTCCGTGATCTGTCCTGAGTTACTCTTAAGTGGGCCTATCTTGTCCCTAATCTTACTTCTGTATACCTGAAAGAACCCTTTGGGTTAGTCTTCGAATCCCTTGCGACCTTAGCCTCATAATCCCTTTTTGCTTTTCTTATTCCTTTTTTTATTTCTCTCTTTAATTGAAAATATTGATTTCTTATCTGTCCATCCCCTCTTTTGATACGCCTATATATGCCTCTCTTTTGACCAATGAGATGTTTTAATCTATTGTTCATCCATTTAGGATCATTTTTGTTAGATCTAATTTCCCTACTTGGAACAAAAGTTGTCTGGGCAGCTAGAACTATGCTCTGAAAAACGTCATATTGGCAACCAAAACCACCTACCTGACCCATAGTCAGGTCATCCCAATTTAGCCCACCTAGGTAATTTCTCAGCCCCATGAAGTCGGCTACACGAAAGTCTGGAACTGAGACTTGATTGCAGTTACCTGGGTAATTCCATGATATATTAAAACTAAGTGATTTGTGATCGCTTTCCCCAAGCTCTTCATTAACCTCAAGATTATTAATTAGTGATTCTTTGTTAGCAAGAACCAAATCAAGCAAGTTGCCACCCCTAGTCGGTTCCGTCACAAACTGTTTCAAAAAACAATCCTGAACCGTATCAAGAAAGTCACTAGACTCAATATTACCTGTCACATTGTTCCAATCAATGTGTCTAAAGTTAAAATCTCCCATTAACACAACATTTTCATATCTAGATGCCTTATGAATTTCGTCCCATAGCAGCTTACTGCGCTCCCTATCCAGGCTTGGGGGTCTGTAAATCACACCCAAAATTAATTTTTCACGACCCTCGAGAAACTGTAGCCAAACAGATTCTGTGTCAGCTGTTTCTAATCTTATATCTTGTCTAACACAACAATTTAAATTATCTCTGACATACATCGCCACTCCACCACCCTTCCTGTTGACCCTATCAGTGTGGAATAGTTTGTAACCCTGAATGTTGCACTCGGAAGGCATTTCTCTATCTTTCAGGTTGAACCAGGTCTCTGTTATAGCAATAATATCTATATTACCTGCACTTGCAAGTAATCTTAGCTCATCTATCTTATTTCTTAGACTCCTACTATTTGTATAGTAAACCTCAAGGGAGCTAGTCACTCGTTGCCCTCTACTATCTCTCTTTGTTTGTTGATCAATTGTTTTGCATTTACAAACAACTTTATTTTGAATCTTATCTTTTAAACATAACCCTGGGGTATCCTGGAAATATCTGCTGTTTCCAGGCCTAATACCACAGCCTGATTGTTTCCCACAAACACCCATATATATATATATATATATATATATATATATATATATATATATATATATATATATATATATATATATATATATATATATATATATATATATATATCGTACCGGTTGTATCTCACGGAGGCAATGTGACCTAAAAACAAAAACGAAGGGGTTACTAGCTCCTTGCTTCCGGCATGGGTTACGGGGGAAGAATTCTTTTCCACTTCCCCATGGAGATAAAGGGCAACAAAGAACAAAAACTATTAAGAAAACTGAGATGGGTGTGCATAGTGCATACATATGCGTGTACATGGGTGTGTAGTGTGACATAGTTGTTAGTAGAAGTAGCAAGATATACCTGTTATCTTGCTTGTTTATGAGACAGAAAAAAAACACCAGCAGTCCTACCATCGGTACTTAAGAAGTTGCTTAAATCATTGATGATACTCAGATCTTGTACTATAACGGTTGCTTAATCACTTGAGTAGGTGATCATGGAGTTACGGGACTGCGACCAGCAGTAACAGCCTCGTTGATCAGGCCCTGATCTACCAGGAGGCCTGGTCATGGACCGGGCCGCGGGGGCGTTGATCCCCGGAATGCCCTCCAGGTAGACTGCAGGTAGGTAGGAAACACCTATTTCCTGACGAACAAACCACCGCCACTAGCACTCTTCAGATGGCATCCACCTTCACAAAGCTGGCAGGAAGAGAATAGAATTGTTTCTTGGGTGGAGCTATAAAAATATTTTTTTCTAACACAGAAGGTCCCAGGGTATTATTTCGTGCTTGCGGTCTCTTATTACTTGGCCTTTAACCTATCATTGCTACCAGGCAAAAATATTCTACTTTATTTTACACCTTTCCTATATTTAGAGAAGAGTGACGAACCATTCCTTTCTTCTGTAAAATTTGCGTCCTGACAGGACGGAAAAACGTAGCTTAATTCGGTTTCCTTCAACGAATTCTACTGAGCTATAACGTAAGATGCGGGTGAAGAAGTGACACCTGGTGGCTGTAAATTTTTGTTCATGTGAAACGAAGACACGACTTTCCTCGTTCATACGCTCAAGTATCAAGGTGTTCCTTTAATGCTTTCCTTGTGTGTTTTGGGGCTTCCTGGAGACCACTCTCACCTCTGAACACACTTAGTGGAGTGGTCTAAGTGGGGTGGATCAGGTGCATTGAGTGGGGTGGATTAAGTATACTTAGTGTGGTGGATCAAATATACTTACTGGGGTGGATCAAGTATACTTAGTGAGATGGATTAAATACACGTAATGAGATGGATGAAGTTCACTTAGTGGGGTGGATCAAGAAACCCTTGTTGCAAATACACATCAGGAGGTGTATAGAGGCAATGTTGTCCATAAGCCAGACAAGATTGGACTTTCAAAGTGATAGACTAAAGGCTACTATGATTGATTTTATAAGTGGAGAGAGATCCCTAGCATATGTACACCAGTGGGTGCGTACCACTAAGAGCATCATCATATGACTAACATCCGCCTCGAGATATATTTCTCCTGACAAACCAGACACCACCACTAATTGTTGCTTGGGATGAGTGTGGGACACTCAAGCTTCTCTGTCTTATCGTAGGTCCCTGTAACTATAGTAGGGTAACAGTAGGTGGAAGGGAATAAGCGTATATATACCCCTCGCAGGCCTGATGTTGAAGGATGCCAGGGATTCGTCTACTCCTGTGTCTGTTCCTTAAAGGAAATGGTGAAACGATTCACTGTAATTTTTCCTCTCATAAGTCTGTCGCTATAATGACTATAATGACTGTGATAATCTGAACGTTCGAACGTATGTTTTGGTGCGCTTCATATACACGAAGATGCTGCAGTTACTAATTAACAGAGACTGGAAGTGACCTTTGCACTAATGCTGGAAACTGTCATGTGTGTGTGTGTTGGCCCAGACGTCGCCCTCAGAAGTTTTTGTCTCTAAACCCTGAATCCGGGTAAACATCCCTCTGCTTTCATTCACGACGTCCTCCTGCTGGTGAATGTTGATTTGCTGTGGGCATCACCGTCGTGTCTGAGTTTCACCACAGGTTCATGGGAGCATCTCTCATCCTACAAGAGAAGTACAGCTCCACGAGGAACTTGTAGACAACTAGAAAATAGCGAAATAAAATACTTTTCCTGGATGCAGATGTTTACTTGTCCAAGGTTTCTAATACTTCAGATGTTTGACAGTAATGTGTGGTCAAAGTCTGCAATAGTGATATGTACATGTCTTGTGTGTATTGGCTGTCAGCCACCTTGAAGTGCACTGAAAGTCATATGCAAAAACGATACAGTCAACAGGGTATTGAGCAGGAGGTACAGCTGTCCATACGGACATGTATGAGCAGGAACACTTTACAGAGACAAGAGGGAAGTGCTTGGCCTCTAAGGACAACTTTCTAGCTGGGTGTTCAAGTATATGGTCGTGTTAACCACGCAGCCACGACGTGTGCATGTCTCAAGAAGTAATATATTTCATCGCGCTGTGGCTGTAAGCCCACAACTGGTTATTAAAGACATTACTGTACAGTAATAGGAGACCTATTATTATGACGTTTCACTCACACGAAACTTTATTAAGTAAAGGAAAAAAAATGTAAAACCTTGCTGAAGTGTGGCCAGTGTGAAGTTTGAGGTGGAGATGACGTGTAATAAGCTTCTGGTGGGATCACTTAATATTATATTACATTTGATACTGATTCTCCGGAACGACACCAACCCAGGAACGTGTGTGATGGCCCCGACTCATGTGTATTATATTTAATTAAGCACGTGTGTGTTGAGTGGGAGTATGCCCGGTACGTGCCTCTCTCTCTCTCTCTCTCTCTCTCTCTCTCTCTCTCTCTCTCTCTCTCTCTCTCTCTCTCTCTCTCTCTTCTCTCTCTCTCACACACAAACACACACACACACACATTCATGTGAGTATGAGACTGAGAAGTGGTGGGTGGCGTCACATAGGTGGTACGGCAGCATATGTTGTGTAGCGAGCGGGTAGGTAGTGTAGCGAGCAGGTGCGTAGTGTAGCGAGCGGGTACGTAGTGTAGCAAGCGGGTAGGTAGTGTAGCGAGCAGGTGCGTAGTGTAGCGAGCAGGTGCGTAGTGTAGCGAGCGGGTACGTAGTGTAGCAAGCGGGTAGGTAGTGTAGCGAGCGGGTATGCAGTGTAGCGAGCGGGTAGGTAGTGTAGTGAGCGGGTACGTAGTGTAGCGAGCGGGTAGGTAGGTTAAAACAAAGATGGTTGTGTCAATAATCGCCGGGAAGACAGTCGGGGAGGTTGTGAGCTAACAAGAATAGTCAATACCAGCAGATCCGCTGTGGCCTCAACCACCCTCCATGTGCTACCCCACCATGGTGCTGTGATGACCACCACACTGTCACCATGGTGCTGTGATGTCCACCACACTGTCACCATGGTGCTGTGATGACCACCACACTGTCATCATGGTGCTGTGATGACCACCACACTGTCATCATGGTGCTGTGATGACCACCACACTGTCATCATGGTGCTGTGATGACCACCACACTGTCACCATGGTGCTGTGATGACCACCACACTGTCACCATGGTGCTGTGATGACCACCACACTTTCATCATGATGCTGTGATGACCACCATACTGTCATCATGGTGCTGTAAGAACCACCACACTGTCACCATGATGCTGTGATGACCACCACACTGCCATCATGGTGCTGTGATGACCACCACACTGTCACCATAATGCTGTGATGACCACCACACTGTCACCATGATACTGTGATGACCACCACACTGTCACCATGATGCTGTGATGACCACCACACTGTTATCATGGTGCTGTAAGAACCACCACACTGTCACCATGATGCTGTGATGACCACCACACTATCTCCATGGTGAGGTGATGACCACCACACTATCACCATGATGCTGTGATGACCACCACATTATCACCATGGTGTTATGGTCACTACGGTCGTCGTGGTGTTCTGGTCACTACGGTCGTCATGGTGCTGTGATGACCACCCCACTGTCACCAAGGTACTGTTTTTACCACTACACTATCACCATGGTGCTGTGATGACCACTACACTATCACCATGGTGCTGTGATGACCACCACACTATCACCATGGTGCTGTGATGACCACTACACTATCACCATGGTGTTCTGGTCACTACGGTCGTCATGGTGATGTCATGACCACTACACTATCACCATGGATCTGTGATGACCACCACACTATCACCATGCTGCTGTGATGACCAGCATACTATCACAATGGTGTTCTGGTCAATACGGTCGTCATGGTGCTGTGATGACCACTACACTATCACCATGGTGCTGTGATGACCACCACACTATCACCATGGTGCTGTGATGACCACCACACTATCACCATGATGCTACGATGACCCCCACACTATCACCATGGTGCTGTGATGACCACCACACTATCACCATGGTGCTGTGATGACCACCACACTATCACAATGATGCTATGATGACCACCACACTATCAACATGGTGCTGTGATGACCACCACACTATCACCATGGTGTTGTGATGACCACCACACTTATCACCATGGTGCTGTGATGACCACCACACTATCACCATGGTGTTCTGGTCACTACGGTCGTCATGGTGCTGTGATGGCCACCACACTATCACCATGGTGCTGTGATGACCACCACACTATCACCATGGTGCTGTGATGACCACCACACTATCACCATGGTGCTGTGATGACCACCACACTATCACCATGGTGCTGTGATGACCACCACACTATCACCATGGTGCTGTGATGACCACCACACTATCACCATGGTGCTGGTGACACCTACACTATCACTCATGGTGCTGTGATGGCCACCACACTATCACCATGGTGCTGTGATGACCACACACTATCACCATGGTGCTGGTCACTACGCCATGGTGCTGTGATGACCACCACACTATCACCATGGTGTTCTGTCACTACGGTCGTCATGGGCTGTGATGCCACCACACTATCACCATGGTGTTCTGGTCACTACGGTTGTCATGGTGCTGTGATGACCACTACACTATCACCATGGTGTTCTGGTCACTACGGTCGTCATGGTGCTGTGATGGCCACCACTCTATCACCATAGTGTTCTGGTCACTACGGTCGTCATGGTGCTGTGATGGCCACCACACTATCACCATGGTGTTCTGGTCACTACGGTCGTCATGGTGCTGTGATGGCCACCACACTATCACCATGGTGTTCTGGTCACTACGGTCGTCATGGTGCTGTGATGACCACTACACTATCACCATGGTGTTCTGGTCACTACGGTCGTCATGGTGCTGTGATGGCCACCACACTATCACCATGGTGTTCTGGTCACTACGGTCGTCATGGTGCTGTGATGACCACTACACTATCACCATAGTGTTCTGGTCACTACGGTCGTCATGGTGCTGTGATGACCACACTATCACCATGGT
Source organism: Cherax destructor (assembly GCA_009830355.1). Classification (NCBI taxonomy): domain Eukaryota; kingdom Metazoa; phylum Arthropoda; class Malacostraca; order Decapoda; family Parastacidae; genus Cherax; species Cherax destructor. Next base: position 143,827 of record WNWK01002227.1, read on the forward strand.
GTTCTGGTCACTACGGTCGTCATGGTGCTGTGATGGCCACCACACTATCACCATGGTGTTCTGGTCACTACGGTCGTCATGGTGCTGTGATGACCACTACACTATCACCATAGTGTTCTGGTCACTACGGTCGTCATTGTGCTGTGATGACCACCACACTATCACCATGGTGTTCTGGTCACTACGGTCGTCATGGTGCTGTGATGGCCACCACACTATCACCATGGTGTTCTGGTCACTACGGTCGTCATGGTGCTGTGATGACCACTACACTATCACCATGGTATTCTGGTCACTACGGTCGTCATGGTGTTGTGATGGCCACCACACTATCACCATGGTGTTCTGGTCACTACGGTCGTCATGGTGCTGTGATGACCACCACACTATCACCATGGTGTTCTGGTCACTACGGTCGTCATGGTGCTGTGATGGCCACCACACTATCACCATGGTGTTCTGGTCACTACGGTCGTCATGGTGCTGTGATGACCACTACACTATCACCATGGTGTTTTGGTCACTACGGTCGTCATGGTGCTGTGATGGCCACCACACTATCACCATGGTGTTCTGGTCACTACGGTCGTCATGGTGCTGTGATGACCACTACACTATCACCATGGTGTTCTGGCCACTACGGTCGTCATGATGCTGTGATGGCCACCACACTATCACCATGGTGTTCTGGTCACTACGGTCGTCATGGTGTTGTGATGGCCACCACACTATCACCATGGTGCTCTGGTCACTACGGTCGTCATGGTGCTGTGATGACCACCACACTATCACCATTGTGTTCTGGTCACTACGGTCGTCATGGTGCTGTGATGGCTACCACACTATCACCATGGTGTTCTGGTCACTACGGTCGTCATGGTGCTGTGATGACCACTACACTATCACCATGGTGTTCTGGTCACTACGGTCGTCATGGTGCTGTGATGGCCTCCACACTATCACCATGGTGTTCTGGTCACTACGGTCGTCATGGTGCTGTGATGACCACTACACTATCACCATGGTGTTCTGGTCACTACGGTCGTCATGGTGCTGTGATGACCACCACACTATCACCATGGTGCTGTGATGACCACCACACTATCACCAGGGGTGCGGTGGGGACAATACGGGAGCACTGTATTAACATCCGGGGTCCCAGACTATTCAACATCTTACCAGAAGATATCCGAAACACGGCTGGAACCAGTGTAGAAGCCTTCAAGAGGAAACTGGACAAATATCTTCACCAGGTGCCAGATCAACCAGGCTGTGATGGATATGTGGGGCAGCGGGCCTCCAGCAGCAACAGCCTGGTTGACCAGGCAAGCACCAGACGAGCCTGGCCCATGGCCGGGCTCAGAGAGTAGATACTCTCGAAACTCTTCAAAGGTATATCAAAGGTATAAAGGTATGATGCTACGATGACCACCACACTATCACCATGGTGCTGTGATGACCACCACACTATCACCATGGTGCTGTGATGACCACCACACTATCACCATGGGGCTGTGATGGCCACCACACTATCACCATGGTGCTGTGATGACCACTACACTATCACCATGGTGTTCTGGTCACTACGGTCGTCATGTTGCTGTGATGACCACCACACTATCACCATGGTGTTCTGGTCACTACGGTTGTCATGGTGCTGTGATGACCACTACACTATCACCATGGTGTTCTGGTCACTACGGTCGTCATGGTGTTGTGATGGCCACCACTCTATCACCATAGTGTTCTGGTCACTACGGTCGTCATGGTGCTGTGATGGCCACCACACTATCACCATGGTGTTCTGGTCACTACGGTCGTCATGGTGCTGTGATGGCCACCACACTATCACCATGGTGTTCTGGCCACTACGGTCGTCATGGTGCTGTGATGACCACTACACTATCACCATGGTGTTCTGGTCACTACGGTCGTCATGGTGCTGTGATGGCCACCACACTATCACTATGGTGTTCTGGTCACTACGGTCGTCATGGTGCTGTGATGACCACTACACTATCACCATAGTGTTCTGGTCACTACGGTCGTCATGGTGCTGTGATGACCACACTATCACCATGGTGTTCTGGTCACTACGGTCGTCATGGTGCTGTGATGGCCACCACACTATCACCATGGTGTTCTGGTCACTACGGTCGTCATGGTGCTGTGATGACCACTACACTATCACCATGGTGTTCTGGTCACTACGGTCGTCATGGTGTTGTGATGGCCACCACACTATCACCATGGTGTTCTGGTCACTACGGTCGTCATGGTGCTGTGATGACCACCACACTATCACCATGGTGTTCTGGTCACTACGGTCGTCATGGTGCTGTGATGGCCACCACACTATCACCATGGTGTTCTGGTCACTACGGTCGTCATGGTGCTGTGATGACCACTACACTATCACCATAGTGTTCTGGTCACTACGGTCGTCATTGTGCTGTGATGACCACCACACTATCACCATGGTGTTCTGGTCACTACGGTCGTCATGGTGCTGTGATGGCCACCACACTATCACCATGGTGTTCTGGTCACTACGGTCGTCATGGTGCTGTGATGACCACTACACTATCACCATGGTGTTCTGGTCACTACGGTCGTCATGGTGTTGTGATGGCCACCACACTATCACCATGGTGTTCTGGTCACTACGGTCGTCATGGTGCTGTGATGACCACCACACTATCACCATGGTGTTCTGGTCACTACGGTCGTCATGGTGTTGTGATGGCCACCACACTATCACCATGGTGCTCTGGTCACTACGGTCGTCATGGTGCTGTGATGACCACCACACTATCACCATGGTGTTCTGGTCACTACGGTCGTCATGGTGCTGTGATGGCCACCACACTATCACAATGGTGTTCTGGTCACTACGGTCGTCATGGTGCTGTGATGACCACTACACTATCACCATGGTGTTCTGGTCACTACGGTCGTCATGGTGCTGTGATGGCCTCCACACTATCACCATGGTGTTCTGGTCACTACGGTCGTCATGGTGCTGTGATGACCACTACACTATCACCATGGTGTTCTGGTCACTACGGTCGTCATGGTGCTGTGATGGCCACCACACTATCACCATGGTGTTCTGGTCACTACGGTCGTCATGGTGCTGTGATAACCACCACACTATCACCATGGTGCTGTGATGGCCACCACACTATCACCATGGTGTTCTGGTCATTACGGTCGTCATGGTGCTGTGATGGCCACCACGCTATCACCATGGTGTTCTGGTCACTACGGTCGTCATGGTGCTGTGATAACCACCACACTATCACCATGGTGCTGTGATGGCCACCACACTATCACCATGGTGTTCTGGTCACTACGGTTGTCATGGTGCTGTGTTAAGTAAAGTTTAACTTGCAGCGAGTGGAATGAAGCAAGCAGAGTCCCTAGGTTACGTGCTTCTCTATTTTTGCCTTCCACTCCTGCTGTATTTTCCTTTAATTATTCTGTTTTTCGTCTATGTCGTCTTTCTTATGAATGTACATATGTATCCTCTATCGTCTCTCATCTTGCTGCCTGATATTCCGTTATGTATCATGTTTCATTGTGTGTGTGTGTGTGTGTGTGTGTCCCTGCATTAGCACTCACAACATTTCGTTGTAATAGTAGCTGTAAAGCTTATACCTGTGACTGGTTTCGAGAGTGTTGCTACTCCCTCAGCCTTGCTTAATAATCAGTGTAACACAAACCAGGTCAGTCTCCATTTTTTTTTTTTTTTTGCTGGTTGTGGGGACTGAAGTTGAATTACTTGGAGGTTATGTGAAGACGATTACGAGGGTTCACTGAAGGTCTTAACTTCTGCTATTTTGATCACTGAAGGTCTTAACTTCTGCTATTTTGATCACTGAAGGTCTTAACTTCTGCTATTTTGATCGCTGAAGGTCTTAACTTCTGCTATTTTGATTACTGAAGGTCTTAACTTCTGCTATTTTGATCACTGAAGGTCTTAACTTCTGCTATTTTGATCACTGAAGGTCTTTACTTCTGCTATTTTGATCACTGCAGGTCTTAACTTCTGCTATTTTGATCACTGAAGGCCTTAACTTCTGCTATTTTGATAACTGAATGTCTTAACTTCTGCTATTTTGATCGCTGAAGGCCTTAACTTCTGCTATTTTGATCGCTGAAGGTCTTAACTTCTGCTATTTTGATCGCTGAAGGTCTTAACTTCTGCTATTTTGATCACTGAAGGTCTTACCTTCTGCTATTTTGATCGCTGAAGGTCTTACCTTCTGCTATTTTGATCACTGAAGGTCTTAACTTCTGCTATTTTGATCGCTGAAGGTCTTAACTTCTGCTATTTTGATCACTGAAGGTCTTAACTTCAGCTATTTTGATCACTGAAGGTCTTAACTTCTGCTATTTTGATCACTGAAGGTCTTAACTTCTGCTATTTTGATCACTGAAGGTCTTAACTTCTGCTATTTTGATCACTGAAGGTCTTAACTTCTGCTATTTTGATCACTGAAGGTCTTAACTTCTGCTATTTTGATCACTGAAGGTCTTAACTTCTGCTATTTTGATCACTGAAGGTCTTAACTTCTGCTATTTTGATCACTGAAGGTCTTAACTTCTGCTATTTTGATCACTGAAGGTCTTAACTTCTGCTATTTTGATCACTGAAGGTCTTAACTTCTGCTATTTTGATCACTGAAGGTCTTAACTTCTGCTATTTTGATCACTGAAGGTCTTAACTTCTGCTATTTTGATCACTGAAGGTCTTAACTTCTGCTATTTTGATCACTGAAGGTCTTAACTTCTGCTATTTTGATCACTGAAGGTCTTAACTTCTGCTATTTTGATCACTGAAGGTCTTAACTTCTGCTATTTTGATCACTGAAGGTCTTAACTTCTGCTATTTTGATCACTGAAGGTCTTAACTTCTGCTATTTTGATCACTGAAGGTCTTAACTTCTGCTATTTTGATCACTGAAGGTCTTTACTTCTGCTATTTTGATCACTGAAGGTCTTAACTTCTGCTATTTTGATCACTGAAGGTCTTAACTTCTGCTATTTTGATCACTGAAGGTCTTAACTTCTGCTATTTTGATCACTGAAGGGTTATAAAGGAAGATGTTGTCTTCAGCTATCTTGCTGGTTATGAAGACTGGAAAAGGTCTTAACGTTAACTTATGCTATCGTGTTGGTTATTGAGGCTTAGGAAGGTGTTATCGTCTGCTATCTTACTGTTTACGGAGGCTAACGAAGGAATCCCCTGGTATCTTGCGGGTTATGGAGGCTGAGGAAGATCTAACATTGCTGTCTTATTGGTTATGGAGGCTGAGAAAGGTATTATCCTCTGCTATCTTACTGGTTACGGAGACTGAGGAAGGTCTTAACCTCTGCTATCTTGTTGTTTATGGAGGCCGAGGAAGATTTTATCCTTGGCTATCTTGCTAGTTATAGGAGCTGATGAAGGTGTTATCCTCAACTGTCTTGCTGGCACTGTCTCTCTCTTCTTACCAGCCTCGTATTTTCTTCTGCCCCTCTAGACTTTCGTGTTAGCTCTTCCGTCTCCTCACTAAACATTCTTCTCTATACTCCATTGATCTTCATTGTTATTTATCCTTTATCGTTCACGGAAACACATCTCAGTCTTATCAATAACCTCTCTTGCCTTGCACAAGCACACAATGGACGTATGATTACCTATTTGTGACTGTCTGTCTCTGGTTAAAGAAGCAGAGCTGTGTTCGCCTTGTGCTTCTTCAGTGCTCTGTGTCATCAAATGTTTTGATACGTGCAGTGATTGCAGTGTTTGCTTCTTTTTGGATCCCAGCTCTGTATTCTACTATTCAATTTGTAAAGGCAAACTTTCCGGTGTCCTTTCGGCAACATCTTTTCTTAACTTACTCTAGTGGCCTCTTGTTCTCTTTGATGATAGTGCTAAAAGTAACTTGACTGTTTTCTCATATCCTTTTATGATCTTGTGTGATTATAACGTGTGTGTGTGTGTGTGTGTGTGTGTACTCACCGAACTGTGCTTGCGAGGGTCGAACTTACCTCCCAGCACCGCATCCTAGACTACTTTGGTCGACATCTGGCCTCTTGGGACTTATATGTATTCTTGAAACTGTTTATTCAGTTTGCTTCTACCACTGCCTCATCCAAGTCATTCCACCCTGAGACTAAAAAAATACTATCCTATATCCCTATGGCTTATCTGTTTCTTCAGTTTTCGCCTGTGTCCCTTTGATCCAGGTCCTTTTAATTCAAGCATTGTGTCCCTAATAAGTGTGGTTATAATTATAACTTTAATTTTTAAAGGGGTGGATGGGTAACACAGTGGATTATTATTATTATAATCAAAAGAAGCGCTAAACCACAGGGGTTATACAGCGGTAACACGGTGAAAAGCCTCGGTCAAATAATAAAAAGCTCCAGTGGTGGATCATCATATGACTAACAAACGCATCTGGAAATTCCTGACGAATCTTAACTAACCTAACCTATCTGTTCTATCAATTCCTCTTAAAAAAAATTGTGTATTAAACATGTCTTCCCTAGTCCTCTCCGCCAAGGTGGTCAGGTTGGGTTCCTTCAAACTCTCAGAGTGTATTCCTCACGGTTCTGGTACTAGTTTTGTTGCAAACCTCTGCACTTTACAAACTTGTGTTCATGCTTGTTCCGGTGTGGGCTCTATGATGGGACCACGTACTCAGTATCATATATAAAGTCCTGAAAGATCGTTTATTCATGTATCTGTGTCCTGTTGTGAGGTTGTTAATCTTGCATAAGTCACTGATGTTATACCATGTGTGTGTAATTCTGGTAATATACTTTTCGTGTTATATTCACCCCGGATCCTTTTCGCATACTGTTATTTGTAGCTTCTGTCTGGTCTGTTCGTGTGTGTGTGTGTGTGTTTGTGTGTGTGTGTGTATGTGTGTTACCATTTTGTCCTAGGCACATGTCGATTAGACACTAGGCCTGTTGTATGTATGTGTGTACGTGTGTTTTTGTGTAAGGAAACACTTCGAAATGTTTCCGCCCTGCCGGGAATTGAACCTGGGCCCTCCGTGCGTGAAGCGAGAGCTTTAGCCACTAGGCCACCGGGGCTGTGTGTGTATGTGTGTGTGTGTGTGTGTGTGTGTGTACTCTCCTATTTGTTGTTGCAGGGGTCGAGTCATAGCTCCTGGCCCCGCCTCTTCACTGATTGCTACTAGGTCCTCTCTCTCCCTGCTCCATGAGCTTTATCAAACCTCGTCTTAAAACTATGTATGGTTCCTGCCTCCACTACGTCACTTTCTAGGCTATTCCACTTCCTGACAACTCTATGACTGAAGAAATACTTCCTAACATCTCTTTGACTCATAGGAGTCTTCAACTTCCAATTGTGACCCCTTGTTTCTGTGTCCCCTCTCTGGAACATCTTGTCTCTGTCCATCTTATCTATTCCTCGCAGTATTTTATATGTCGTTATCATGTCTCCCCTAACCCTCCTGTCCTCTAGTGTCGTCAGGCCGATTTCCCTTAACCTTTCTTCGTAGGACAATCCCCTTAGCTTTGGGACTAGTCTTGTTGCAAACCTTTGCACTTTCTTTAGTTTCTTGACGTGCTTGACCAGGTGTGGGTTCCAAACTGGTGCTGCATACTCCAGTATGGGCCTGACGTATATGGTGTACAGAGTCTTGAACGATTCCTTAGTGAGGTATTGGAACACTATTCTTAGGTTTGCCAGCCGCCCGTATGCTGCAGCAGTTATCTGATTAATGTGTGCCTCAGGAAATGTGCTCGGTATTATACTCATCCCAAGATCTTTTTCCTTGAGTGAGGTTTGCAGTCTTTGGCCACCTAGACTATACTCTATCTGTGGTCTTCTTTGCCCTTCCCCGATCTTTATGACTTTACATTTGGCAGGGCTAAATTCAAGGAGGCAGTTACTGGACCAGGCTTGTAGCCTGTCCAGGTCTCTTTGTAGTCCTGCCTGATCCTCGACTGATTTAATTGTTCTCATTAACTTCACATCATCTGCAAACAGGGACACTTCTGAGTCTATCCCTTCCGTTATGTCATTCACATATACCAAAAACAGTACCGGTCCCAGGACTAACCCTTGTGAAACCCCACTCGTCACAGGTGCCCACTCTGACACCTCGTCACGTACCATGACTCGTTGTTGCCTCCCTGTCAGATATTCTCTGATCCATTGCAGTGCCTTTCCTGTTACGTGTGCCTGATCCTCTAGCTTTTGCATTAACCTCTTGTGAGGAACTGTGTCGAACGCCTTCTTGCAGTCCAAGAAAATGCAGTCTATCCACCCCTTTCTCTCGTGTCTTACTTCTGTTACCTTGTCATAAAACTCCAGTAGGTTTGTGACAGGATTTTCCTTCCCTGAAACCGTGCTCGTTGTCATTTATAAGCTTGTGTCTTTCTAGGTGCTCCACCACTCTCCTCCTGATGATCTTCTCCATGACTTTGCATACTATACACGTCAGTGACACATGTCTGTAATTTAATGCCTCATGTCTGTCTCCTTTCTTAAAAATTGGGACTACATTTGCCATCTTCCACACCTCAGGTAGTTGCCCAGTTTCAATGGATGCGTTGAAGATTTTTGTTAGTGGCACACTCAACATCTCTGCTCCCTCTCTAAGGACCCACGGAGAAATGTTGTCAGATCCCACCGCTTTTGAGGTATCGAGTTCACATAGCAGCTTCTTCACTTCCTCCTCGGTTGTGTGTATTTCATCCAGCACTTGTTGGTATACCTCCCTATTCTGAATTCCTGGAGTCCTTCCTGTCTCCTCTGTAAAGACTTCTTTAAATCTCATGTTGAGCTCCTCACATACCTCTTGGTCGTTTCTTGTGAACTCCCCACCTTCCTTTCTCAGCCTGATTACCTGGTCCTTGACTGTTGTTTTCCTCCCGATGTGGCTATACAACAGCTTCGGGTCAGACTTGACTTTTGATGCTATATCATTTTCGTATTGTCGCTGAGCCTTCCTTCTTACCTGTGCATATTCGTTTCTTGCTCTTCGGCTAATCTCTTTATTTTCCTGGGTCCTTTGTCTTCTGTACTTTTTCCATTCTCTAGTGCACTTAGTTTTTGCCTCCCTACACTTTTGGGTGAACCAAGGACTCGTTCTGGTCTTCCCATTACTTCTGTTTCCCTTGGGGACAAACCTCTCCTCTGTCTCTTTGAATTTGGTTGTCACATATTCCATCATTTCTTCTACTGGTTTTCCTGCCAATTGTGTGTGTGTGTGTGTGTGTGTGTGTGTGTGGCGTGTCTGGCATATATGTATGTGTGTGTGAATTCATGCGAACTTGTATGTGGATATGCGTGCATTCATGAGGGTGTATCTTTGAGGTTAAGAAGGAACTAAGGGGAGAATTATGAATGGGTGTAGGTATTAATAACAGGAGAGAGAGAGAGAGAGAGAGAGAGAGAGAGAGAGAGAGAGAGAGAGAGAGAGAGAGAGAGAGGACACTCAACCTGACTCTTAGTGTTTTTCCTCGGCCCTGAATGGTCACCGCCAGTTTTTGTCTCTGGGATTCATTAGATTAAATTGGATTTAACATGTGGACCCGCCAGCTGCGTTGAGAACAGTAGTCCGATCACCACCACTCCTTGCTTGCTCTCTCTCTCTCTCTCTCTCTCTCTCTCTCTCTCTCTCTCTCTTCTTTCTTGTCTGTCGTTGTGTGTATATCTGTATCTATTTATTTTCCGTGTCTCTTACCTTTTTCTGCGTGACTGTCTATGTCTGTCACTGGCTACTTGTATCTGCCTCAGTCACTTGTCTGTCACGTCTCCATCTTCGTGTCTGTCACGTTCTGTTTCTCTTCCTTGTTTCTTTGTGCCTGCTGGTCTTTCCCGCCGTGTTTCCTCCTTATTTCTCTGGCTTCCTCTTTTGCTGTCTGTTTGACAGAGTGCCTCTTTTGCTATCAGACAAAGTGCCTCTTTTGCTGTCAGACAGTGTCTCTTTTGCTGTCAGACAGAGAGTCTCTTTTGCTGTCAGAGTGTCTCTTTTGCTGTCAGACAGAGAGTCTCTTTTGCTGTCAGACAAAGAGTCTCTTTTGCTGTCAGACAGAGAGTCTCTTTTGCTGTCAGAGTGCCTCTTTTGCTGTCTGGTGGAGTGCCTCTAGTTGTCTTCGGGACAGCAGGACAGCGAAGACCGCTAGCCACCGCTGCTGGCAGGTGAGTGTGTTGCAGCGCAGTGTTGCCTTGCCTAGTGAATGTGTTGCATCAGTGTTGCCTGATGAGCGTGTTGCATCAGTGTTGCCTTGCCACGGTGCAGCAACTATCCACTCAAGGACTGGCGTCACGGCACTGGTGTAAACAGTACGTGAATATTTACGCAATCCTTACTGTGTGCTGCGTTGTTCTTCCTGGGCTTCTTGCGACGCTCACAGGAACCGCTGCCTCAATTAGCATTAGTCTTGTTCACGTAATGTTAACAATCTCAGTGGTGGTGTAACATCGAAAATAAGTTGAAATTTCTACTGCGGCTCGCCATAAGAACGTCACTGGCCTACATTTGTGACGGTCCACATATGAATTTGAATGGTTTACATATGAATGTGACTGGTTCATATATGAATGTAGGTGGTCCACATATGAATGTAACTGGTCCACATATGAATGTAGCTGGTTCACATATGAACGTAACTGGTCTACATATGAATGTAACTGGTCCACATATGAATGTAACTGGTCCACATATGAATGTAGTTGGTTCACATATGAACGTAACTGGTCCACATATGAATGTAACTGGTCCACATATGAATGTAACTGGTCAACATATGAATGTAACTGGTCCACATATGAATGTAGCTGGTTCACATATGAACGTAACTGGTCCACATATGAATGTAACTGGTCCACATATGAATGTAACTGGTCAACATATGAATGTAACTGGTCCACATATGAATGTAGCTGGTTCACATATGAACGTAACTGGTCTACATATGAATGTAACTGGTCCACATATGAATGTAACTGGTCCACATATGAATGTAGTTGGTTCACATATGAACGTAACTGGTCCACATATGAATGTAACTGGTCCACATATGAATGTAACTGGTCAACATATGAATGTAACTGGTCCACATATGAATGTAGCTGGTTCACATATGAACGTAACTGGTCCACATATGAATGTAACTGGTCCACATATGAATGTAACTGGTCCACATATGAATGTAGTTGGTTCACATATGAACGTAACTGGTCCACATATGAATGTAACTGGTCCACATATGAATATAACTGGTCAACATATGAACGTAACTGGTCCACATATGAACCTTTGTCCCTTGTGCTGAGTGGGAATTTTCTCTCGAGCGCTGAGTGGGAACTCCTTGATAAAGGCGTCATCACTACACAGTAGAGAGCGTACACAGTAAACACTGTAGGTGAGGCTCACAGTCGTCTGACCTCAACGATTATTTCCTTGGCTAATTTCTTGTTATTTTTCAAATACTTGTGGGAGATTTTTTATTACTTATTATAAGATAATTGACGACATTATGCGAATTTGGGTAAGTAGTCTAGTTTGCTGTTGGTTTACCTGTGCTTTACCTGTAACCAGTTTCGAGGGACATTATTTCCCTGCAGCCCGGACTGAAATTAAGCTTATGTGTTGACATAAGCGTTCAATCAAGCTGTTTGTGCTTGTCGTCTGCAGACAAATATAGCCATCACAACCCGGCTGATCAGACACTTGTAGAAAGAAATTGTCCAGCTTTTTCTTGAAAACTCTTATCCCTGTTCCATCAGTATTTCTGATACCTGCTGGTAGTATGTTGAAGAGTCTTGGGCCACAGATGTTATTGCTTCTACATCTTTCACTCCATTATGTTGTTATAGCAGTATGCAGGATAGGGACCAGGCCCCTCATCAAATATTTTCCACATATATATTATCAGGTCTCTCTTCTTTCTCTTTTACGTTCCAAACAGAACAGTCCAAGTGCTGTGAGACGTTCTATAGATTCTGTTCAGGTAGTATGCGACGTCTCTACGTTTTTCAGCTCTGCTATCTGGATAGGCTAGCCTGGATAACTAGAACTTTAAAAGACAAATGCCAAGTTATTGATGATACTCTTTAAGTCACTTGATCTCTCTAGACTGGAATACTACTACTCACTAACAGCCCTGACAGTCCCTTTTTAAGACAGGCGAAAACGCAGAAGGGGAGAATAGAGACCCTTAACTACCCATACAAGTTCAGTCAAGCATCTGAATTATTGGGAAAATAGAATCATAATTTACACTTGAAAATTCTGGAGGAAGTAATCCCAAACCTGCACATCAGAATTACTTCCTACGAGAGTAAGAAGTTCGGCAGACGGTGTATATTACCCACATTGAAAAGAAGGGATACAAAGAGTACATTAAGAGATAACTCAGCAAAGGTAAAGGGACAAAGACTTTCCAACGTTTTCCCTTCATGCATGAGGGGAATTTCCGAAAGAATCCCCTTGCGTTCTTCAAGAGGGAACCGTCAGCACCGACACTCGGTGTCGACGGTTTTACTGCGTGCGGCTAGCACGCAACTTGGTGGATCAAGCCATCAACCAAGAGGCCTGGTCGAGGACCTGGCTGTGGCGGCAGTGATCCCCGGGATCGTCTTCAGGTAATCTATCTTACAAGCGCTGTGAGCACACAATATTCGAGTCACTAGAGCAAAAGTGATTTGAAAAGTACCATCATTGATATTGTTTTTCTTGTTTTAAAAGTTTTCATAGTCCACCCTGTTATGTTATGGGCTTTTGCTGCCTTATTGTGTTTTCCAAATAACAGATCCTCTGGCACAATTATTCCTAAGACTTTCACCTGTTCCTGACGGTCTGTGGTATGGTCTGTCTACTTCAGTATTCTGTACTTGTTCTGAGGTCATCATTTATCTCATACTTAAGTAGTTGAAATTTGTCACCATTGATCATCATTATTGTTATGAATGAGAATGGTTGGATTTGAGAGGGACATGCATAGCATGGGTCAATATGCTTCCTGCAATGTTCCTCAATTCTTACCTTCTTGCTTCTACAAGTGGTCCCAGTCTCCTGCGACAATTTCGAGGCTTTCCACAACTCACCTTTGATATTATTATATAAGGTCCATTCTCTTGCTTCAGCTTCACATTGTTCTAGACTATGGAGCTGAACTCTTCTCCAGACTGAGGAACTGACCACCACAAGAACTCCTTTAAGGTTAATGCACTGATCACATCATCGTTACCTAACCACAACTGCTGCTGTCTCCAAAATACAGATGTGATATACACAGATTTTGCAAAGGCATTTGACAAATATGTTCATGGGGTGATTGCACACAGAATGAGAGCCATATGCATTACGGGGAAGGTAGTCAGATGGATTTTCGGGTTCCTAACACACATAACACAAAAAGTATTAGTAAACAGAGCAAAATCCAGAATCAGCGAGGTAAAAAGCTCAGTTCCCCAAGGCACTGTCCTGGCACCTCTGCTGTTTCTCATCCTCATAGCAGACGTATATAAAAACACCCATCACAGTTTTGTATCATCATTTGCAGATGACACTAAAATAAACATGAAAGTCGCTTCGGTATAAGACACTGAAAAATTACAGGAAGATATAAGCAGTGTTTTCCAGTGGCAGTGGAGAACAACATGACGTTCACTGGTGATAAGTTCCAACTGCTGAGGTATGGAAAGAATGAAGAACTCAAAAGAAACACTGTATACAAAACTCAAGAGAATCGTCAAATAGAACGAAAGGAATACATGAAAGACTTGGGAACAATTATATCAGCTGACCTTTCTTTTAAAGAACACAATAAGACAAAGGTCACGACAGCCAGGAGGATGCCGGAGTGGGTAATGAGAACCTTCAAAACAAGGGAATACAATGGTGACATTTTTCAAATCGCTAGTGCTCCCTCATTTGGAATATTTCTCAATGTTGACGGCCCCGTTCAGAGCAGGAGAAATATCAGAGCTGGAACAAATACAGAGATCGTTTACGGCTCTTATAGAGCCGGTAAAGCATTTAAATTACTGGGAACGCCTTAAAGTGTTAAATATGAACTCATTGGAGCGGAGGAGGAGAGAGATACATGATAATATATACCTGAAAGGTACTCGAGGGCCTGGTCCCAAATGTGCACACTGCCATAACAACATACTGGAGTGGGATATGTGGGAGGAAGTGTAAAATAAACCCAGTGAAAAGCAGGGTTGCGGTGGGCATAATAAAAGAACACTGTATCAACATTCGTTGTCCCTGATTATTCAACATCTTACCAGATATGAGGAACACTGCTGGAACAATTGTAATAGTCTTCAAGAGGAAACTGGATAAGTATCTTCACCAGGTACCAGATCAACCAGACTGTGATGGATATGTGGGGCTGCGGGCCCCAGCAGCAACAGCCTGGTTGATCAGGCTAGCAGCAGACGAGCCTGGCCCATGGCCGGGCTCCAGGAGTAGAAAGAGTCTCGAAACTCATCTGTATTTGAGTGAAGAAGAATGAAACACTTGTGCAACATGTTATTTTTCACTTGTCATTTGAAGACTTTGTTGAAATCTGTAAGTTTTGTGTTTTTTCTTGAGGTGACGCTAATACATCGGTATCGTCTGTGACGGGTATTACGAGGCTGTTGTTAGTGTCCTTGTCTGTGTGTGCTATGAAGATGAGAACAGTAATGGTGCTAGGACCGTGCCTTGGGGTGCTGAACTTTTTAATTTACTGAGACTGAACTTTTTTCGTTACTGCCATTAATCCATGGTCGTACTTGTCGAAATGCCTTTGCAAAATCCAGCGTTTTGTTTTCGTTCGAAATCCTTTGTTATTTTGTCATAGTAATAGGCAGGTTCTTTCTGCTCTGAAGCCATGCGACTCTGGTTCTGTGGATCAGGTTTCTACCTAAAATCAGTAATTTGATGTCTGAAAACCCACTTAAATATTTTATGAGTTGTGATGTTAACGCTACTGGTGTGCAGTTGTTGTTGTTAACTGTATGTTAAGGAGAGGGAGTCACACTGTTCATTTGTTGGCTGTATTGTTGACGGCAGCATAAGGGACTACTACCTGGGACCAGAGACGTGAACATGATAATGCTGGCAACGTGTAGATGGTTCTGGTAGAGGTATAAGCATATAGAAGCTATGCTGGGAGAGGTGTTGTGATGGTGAGAGAGGTGTGGTGATAGTGAGAGTTGCGGATGATGGTGAGAGAGGTGTGGTGATAGTGAGAGAGGTGTGGTGATAGTGAGAGAGTTGCGGATGATGGTGAGAGAGGTGTGGTGATAGTGAGAGAGTTGCGGATGATGGTGAGAGAGGTGTGGTGATAGTGAGAGAGGTGTGGTGATAGTGAGAGAGTTGCGGATGATGGTGAGAGAGTTGCGGATGATGGTGAGAGAGGTGTGGATGATGATGAGAGGTGTGAGTGGTGCTGGGAGAGTTATGGGGAGTGGGTGTGGGGGGAAAAGTGTGGTGGAAGCAGCGACTGGACTCATCTGAATGTTGGTCCGGGGAGACAATTTGTCAGCCTCAGCGTTTCATTTATCATTAGAGGTGATTCAAGTAGTGGCAGGCGGCCGCGCACCGCACACCCTAGTACTGGCTGCCTCAGAACCCGCTACACCAACCTACCGCCTGGAAATTTCCCTGAAACCTGGAGAATTTGTCGAAGTTGTGGCGCGATGTGATTTTAGACATGGTGGGCGCGCCTCGAGGTGAGGGATGCCCAGATGCTGCCTCCAAGACTTGCATCAAGACGAGGCCATTTGAGGCTCTGCCCCCTTCTTGATCGCCCCCTCCCCCTCTTCTCCCTTAACCATCCCCCTGCTCCCCCCCCCCTTATCTTTGCCTCAGGAGACTGCTGCGGAATTCTCTGTTGACCTTCATCGTTGTTTACAGAGGCGGGAGGTGGGGGGCTTGGCCGCGGCAGTGTTTCTCTGACCTGCCACCCATCAACACCACAGTATCTGCTTGACGTAATGAAGGAGACGTAATGTGCTGTGTGGGCGTGCATGTTGCTCCGCGGCATTGTGGGCGGGGTGGGCGGCAGTGCGTGGAGGGAAGCAGGAAGAGGAGCACCAGTGTGGGCGGCCGCACCGCCGCACACACACTCGGCCACCATTCAGGCGCACGCCGCCGCGCTCTCACCACCTGCGTCCACCTGCGCGCTCTCACCACCTGCGTCCACCTGCGCGCTCTCATTATCTGATTGGGCATACCACTACCTCCAAGCTAGAAACTCTCCACCTGGCAAAACTTCTTAGGCACCAGCAACACCTGTGACAAGTGCAAGTCTTTAAGACCATCTTTGAGGAGCGAAAGCTGAAACTTTCAGTGTGTGGCACAAGAATTGTGTGCGATAGTGTTACTTGGAAAAAGTGGTAGCCAGTGTGTGAAAAAAGTGAAGTAGTGTGTGACACAAGTAGCAGGAACTTTTGTAGTATCGGTGTAGCACAGATAGCAACAACTATCGTAGTGTCGGCGTGAGTGAACGAGTGGCACAAGCAACAGCAACTCTCGTAGTGTCGGCGTGAGTGAGAGAGTTGAAGGAGACTTGAAGTGTGTGATGCAAGTGTGACTGGTGCTGTGGGTCGTGCTGTCTCCACCTACCAGTGCTCTCCGCTCCCCGCCACCCAGTAGGTATAAGAGATGTCCCTTGTGACACAGGGGCGACCAGGGTGTGTGTGAGGGGCAACCCAAAAGGTAAACAAGAGCGTCAGGTGGTTACAACCCAGCGAAGTGTTTCTCCGCTCAAGAAGAGCCTTCGTCGGCCGGAAATTACGTCTCGCTGCTTCAGTGGCTCTGGATAGGGACACCGTAACTCACTTGTATGTTAGTGGCTTCGAGACTCGACCATTCGTGTTGTTCCTGGTCTTATTGGTGTTATATTTATGTTTCATCTCTATAATGAGTAACAAATGCTGGTGTTGATGGACATGTTGGCAACTTTATTATCTCTTCAGGTGATCGTTATTTGCTAGTCTTTGCCAACGCTTCATATTTTTTTATTAATATATGTACAGGTATTTGTAGATTGAATGATTTTTTACCTTAGGATGAATGAGTTAACAGATACTCAAGTATGTTGAGTGAAAGCTGGAGCAAGAATTGAGGAAGAATAATATTGTATGAGGGGTGGATGGTGCAGCAGTAACAGCAGCAGAGTGGGTGGTGCAGCAGTAACAGCAGCAGAGTGGGTGGTGCAGCAGTAACAGCAGCAGAGTGGGTGGTGCAGCAGTAACAGCAGCAGAGTGGGTGGTACAGCAGTAACAGCAGCAGAGTGGGTGGTGCAGCAGTAACAGCAGCAGAGTGGGTGGTACAGCAGTAACAGCAGCAGAGTGGGTGGTGCAGCAGTAACAGCAGCAGAGTGGGTGGTGCAGCAGTAACAGCAGCAGAGTGGGTGGTGCAGCAGTAACAGCAGCAGAGTGGGTGGTGCAGCAGTAACAGCAGCAGAGTGGGTGGTGCAGCAGCACACATCAGTGGGAGCAAGCATGGTAACCATTCTCACCAAGGCAGTAATCACCTCCATATAACTGCACTTTTGGTTTTCCAGTTGAGAACGATGTCGGCGCTGCAGTCATTATCACCCTCCACAACCAACCAGTGCTTGCTCTCTCTCTCTCTCTCTCTCTCTCTCTCTCTCTCTTCTCTCTCTCTCTCTCTCTCTCTCTATCTCTCTCTTTCTGACAATTCGTTCACACAACGACAATTATCGCCTCCCAGTGTAGCGGGACTGAAAAAATACTTAAATTTTGAAGGATGTTTTAATAGCATAGAGAAGTGAGAGCCTTGAGGGTGACACCGTTATGCAGAGTTTTGAGTGCATTCTCGCACGTCAGGGAACACCTCACACGTCAGGGAACACTACACACGTTAGGGAACACCGCACACCTCAGGGAACACCTCACACCTCAGGGAACACCTCACACTTCAGGGAACACTTCACTCGTCTCATTTGACCTGTTTTGAGGGATTCTCCACCCTCGCAGCCCTGCCTGGGCTAAGCTTCCGTGTTGATTGCCTGTTCAACCAAGCTGTTGCTGTTTGCAGCCCGCTGCCCCACATAACCATCGCAACCTGGTTGATCTGGCACTTCGCAGAGGTAATAGCTCAGTTTCTTCAAAATTTCTAGGCTTGTTGCATTACTTCTGACATCTGCTGGTAATAAATTAAATAGTCTTGGACCAGAGATGTTGACACATTATTCTCTTATTATGCTCATGATACCGCTCCTTTTCACTAGGTATTTAATTTAGAATTATGCCCTCATATATCTTCTATGTAGTATAGATTATCAGGTACCTCTCTCTTTCGGTCCAGCGAGTACATTCCAAGTATTTTAAGGCATTTGCAGGGGTTTAAATGCTTTAATGGCTCCATGTGGGCAGTAAACGATCTCTGTAACTCTTCCAGCTCTGATATGAGTCCTTCTTTGAACGGAGCCGTCAACACTGAACACTATTCCTAACGAGAGAGCACAAGTGATTTGAATAGTCTCACATTTGCTACTATTTCTCTTATTTTGAAAGTTCTCATTTTCCACACACTTCTCTTTCCTTGCCTTATTGTGTTCTCTAAATAATAGATCATCTGACAGTAATGTGCCTAAATCTTTTGCAAGTTACTCTCATTCTATATGATGGTTCTCCTGTGTTTTGTTTCCGGTGCTCCTTTTGAGTTCTTTTTTTTTATATCTGAGCAATTTTTATGTGTCACCATTGCACATCATAATATTTGCCATTGCCCACTGTATTTCCCGCCTCCAGGACTCAAGTCCGGTTAATCGGTTTCCTGAATACATTCATATATATATATATATATATATATATATATATATATATATATATATATATATTCATACTGTTCTTTCAGGTGTATGATTCGCCTGTGAATAGTGGGCCAATTCAAGAGATCGTTTTTGACTAGGATGTTGCATATATATGTAGAAATATTTATGATGCTGTGCAATTTGCTGAAGGGCATATCGTTCCTTTCGTACTTCCTTCGGATATGAAGGATGATGTTTCTGCTCTTTATCTATAATTTCCACGTGTAGGTTATCTTTACTTTGTTATAACATATTCTTTCTATTTGTTTTGGCAATTCAGCTACCCCTCTTGTTTTGTACATTGTTCTTTGATCTCTTTCAATGCTTGATCGTGTAGACTTTCTCAGCGGAACATATTTTATACAGCTCTTCGATACTTTATCATTCAGTTTTAACATTCACTGGTGAGGGTTAAGGATGCTTCGGATATTTTTCCAGGAAATGACTGATACCTCTTTGTTTATTTTGCCCCAGTCAGTTCTGAGATGAAGTTAAATTTACTGAAGCATCATTTCACGTTGGTTATTCGTTAGATTCCCTACGCATAGTTTTACACTTGGCGGTATTTTAGTAATGTCTTTGGAGTACATTGCATTTGAGTCTTATGTCTCAGTTCCTAATTGTTCGTGAAGATCAAGTTTAATGTATTTTCATTTCTAGTGGTTCTGTTATCTGTCGATTGAAAGCAAACGTTTCACAGAGCTATAATAGTTGTGTGGTATGTATCTCTTTAGTTAACGTGCTTCCAGGTATTATTTCTGGCACGCTGCTGATGTCCCACCATCTCCCAGTTAATAGTTGGAAGGTTGAAGTCTCCAAGGAAAATAGAGTTTTGTGAAGGATTGTCGAGCAGCTATCCATCTTATCTGCTGTGTGAACCCTTATGCCGTTGTTGATGATGGTTGCTGTGTGAACCCTTCTGCCGTTGTTGATGATGGTTGCTGTGTGAGCCCTTCTGCCGTTGTTGATGATGGTTGCTGTGTGAACCCTTCTGCCGTTGTTGATGATGGTTGCTGTGTGAACCCTTCTGCCGTTGTTGATGATGGTTGCTGTGTGAGCCCTTCTGCCGTTGTTGATGATGGTTGCTGTGTGAACCCTTCTGCCGTTGTTGATGATGGTTGCTGTGTGAACCCTTCTGCCGTTGTTGATGATGGTTGCTGTGTGAGCCCTTCTGCCGTTGTTGATGATGATTGCTGTGTGAGCCCTTCTGCCGTTGTTGATGATGGTTGCTGTGTGAGCCCTTCTGCCGTTGTTGATGATGGTTGCTGTGTGAGCCCTTCTGCCGTTGTTGATGATGGTTGCTGTGTGAACCCTTCTGCCGTTGTTGATGATGGTTGCTGTGTGAACCCTTCTGCCGTTGTTGATGATGGTTGCTGTGTGAACCCTTCTGCCGTTGTTGATGATGGTTGCTGTGTGAGCCCTTCTGCCGTTGTTGATGATGGTTGCTGTGTGAGCCCTTCTGCCGTTGTTGATGATGGTTGCTGTGTGAACCCTTCTGCCGTTGTTGATGATGGTTGCTGTGTGAACCCTTCTGCCGTTGTTGATGATGGTTGCTGTGTGAACCCTTCTGCCGTTGTTGATGATGGTTGCTGTGTGAGCCCTTCTGCCGTTGTTGATGATGGTTGCTGTGTGAACCCTTCTGCCGTTGTTGATGATGGTTGCTGTGTGAACCCTTCTGCCGTTGTTGATGATGGTTGCTGTGTGAGCCCTTCTGCCGTTGTTGATGATGGTTGCTGTGTGAACCCTTCTGCCGTTGTTGATGATGGTTGCTGTGTGAACCCTTCTGCCGTTGTTGATGATGGTTGCTGTGTGAACCCTTCTGCCGTTGTTGATGATGGTTGCTGTGTGAACCCTTCTGCCGTTGTTGATGATGGTTGCTGTGTGAACCCTTCTGCCGTTGTTGATGATGGTTGCTGTGTGAGCCCTTCTGCCGTTGTTGATGATGGTTGCTGTGTGAACCCTTCTGCCGTTGTTGATGATGGTTGCTGTGTGAGCCCTTCTGCCGTTGTTGATGATGGTTGCTGTGTGAACCCTTCTGCCGTTGTTGATGATGGTTGCTGTGTGAGCCCACCTGCCGTTGTTGATGATGGTTGCTGTGTGAGCCCTTCAGCCGTTGTTGATGATGGTTGCTGTGTGAGCCCTTCTGCCGTTGTTGATGATGGTTGCGTGTGAACCCTTCTGCCGTTGTTGATGATGGTTGCTGTGTGACCCTTCTGCCGTTGTTGATGATGGTTGCTGTGTGAGCCCTTCTGCCGTTGTTGATGATGGTTGCTGTGTGAACCCTTCTGCCGTTGTTGATGATGGCTGTATTGCGTTGTGATGATGGTTGCGTGAACCCTTGCGTTGTTGATGGTTGCTGTGTGAACCCTTCTGCCGTTGTTGATGATGGTTGCTGTGTGAACCCTTCTGCCGTTGTTGATGATGGTTGCTGTGTGAACCCTTCTGCCGTTGTTGATGATGGTTGCTGTGTGACCCTTCTGCCGTTGTTGATGATGGTTGCTGTGTGAACCCTTCTGCCGTTGTTGATGATGGTTGCTGTGGAACCCTTCTGCCGTTGTTGATGATGGTTGCTGTGTGAACCCTTCTGCCGTTGTTGATGATGGTTGCTGTGTGAACCCTTCTGCCGTTGTTGATGATGGTTGCTGTGTGAACCCTTCTGCCGTTGTTGATGATGGTTGCTGTGTGACCCTTCTGCCGTTGTTGATGATGGTTGCTGTGTGAACCCTTCTGCCGTTGTTGATGATGGTTGCTGTGTGAGCCCTTCTGCCGTTGTTGATGATGGTTGCTTGTGACCCTTCTGCCGTTGTTGATGATGGTTGTGAACCCTTGCCGTTTTGTGATGTTGCTGTGGAGCTTCTCCGTGTGAGATGTTGCTTGTAACCCTTGCGTTGTTGATGTGGTGTGTGAACCCTTCTGCCGTTGTTGATGATGGTTGCTGTGTGAACCCTTCTGCCGTTGTTGATGATGGTTGCTGTGTGAACCCTTCTGCCGTTGTTGATGATGGTTGCTGTGTGAACCCTTCTGCCGTTGTTGATGATGGTTGCTGTGTGAGCCCTTCTGCCGTTGTTGATGATGGTTGTGTGGATTCGCCGTGTTGATATGGTTGCTTGTGAACTTTGCCGTTGTTGAGACCTTGCTGTGGCTTGCCGTTGTTGGATGGTTGTGGAACCCTTCTGCCGTTGTTGATGATGGTTGCTGTGGAACCCTTCTGCCGTTGTTGATGATGGTTGCTGTGTGAACCCTTCTGCCGTTGTTGATGATGGTTGCTGTGTGAGCCCTTCTGCCGTTGTTGATGATGGTTGCTGTGTGAACCCTTCTGCCGTTGTTGATGATGGTTGCTGTGTGAACCCTTCTGCCGTTGTTGATGATGGTTGCTGTGTGAACCCTTCTGCCGTTGTTGATGATGGTTGTTGTGTGACCCTTCCGTTGTTGATGATGGTGCTGTGTGAGCCCTTCTGCCGTTGTTGATGATGGTTGCTGTGACCTTCTCTTTGATGATGGTTTGTGTGACCCTTCCTTGTTGATGATGGTTGCTGTGACCTTCGCCGTTGTTGATGATGGTTGCTGTGTGAACCTTCTGCCGTTGTTGATGATGGTTGTGAACCCTTCTGCCGTTGTTGATGGTTGTTGTGAACTCGTTGATGATGGTTGCGTGAACCCTTCTGCCGTTGTTGATGATGGTGCTGTGTGAGCCCTTCTGCCGTTGTTGATGATGGTTGCTGTGACCCTTCTGCCGTTGTTGATGATGGTGCTGTGTGAGCCCTTCTGCCGTTGTTGATGATGGTTGCTGTGTGAACCCTTCTGCCGTTGTTGATGATGGTTGCTGTGTGAACCTTTGCCGTTGTTGATGATGGTTGCTGTGTGAACCCTTCTGCCGTTGTTGATGATGGTGCTGTGGACCTTCTGCCGTTGTTGATGATGGTTGCTGTGTGAACCCTTCTGCCGTTGTTGATGATGGTGCTGTGTGAGCCCTTCTGCCGTTGTTGATGATGGTTGCTGTGAGCCCTTCTGCCGTTGTTGATGATGGTTGCTGTGTGAACCCTTCTGCCGTTGTTGATGATGGTTGCTGTGAACCCTTCTGCCGTTGTTGATGATGGTTGCTGTGAACCCTTCTGCCGTTGTTGATGATGGTTGCTGTGGAACCTTCTGCCGTTGTTGATGATGGTGCTGTGTGAGCCCTTCTGCCGTTGTTGATGATGGTTGCTGTGTGAACCCTTCTGCCGTTGTTGATGATGGTTGCGTGAACCCTTCTGCCGTTGTTGATGATGGTTGCTGTGTGAACCTTCTGCCGTTGTTGATGATGGTAGCTTGTGACCCTTCTGCCGTTGTTGATGATGGTTGCTGTGTGACCCTTCTGCCGTTGTTGATGATGGTTGCTGTGGAACCCTTCTGCCGTTGTTGATGATGGTTGCTGTGGACCCTTCTGCCGTTGTTGATGATGGTGCTGTGTGAACCCTTCTGCCGTTGTTGATGATGGTTGCTGTGTGAACCCTTCTGCCGTTGTTGATGATGGTTGCTGTGTGAGCCCTTCTGCCGTTGTTGATGATGTTGCTGTGTGAGCCCTTCTGCCGTTGTTGATGATGGTTGCTGTGTGAGCCCTTCTGCCGTTGTTGATGATGGTTGCTGTGTGAACCCTTCTGCCGTTGTTGATGATGGTTGCTGTGTGAGCCCTTCTGCCGTTGTTGATGATGGTTGCTGTGTGAACCCTTCTGCCGTTGTTGATGATGGTTGCTGTGTGAACCCTTCTGCCGTTGTTGATGATGGTTGCTGTGTGAGCCCTTCTGCCGTTGTTGATGATGGTTGCTGTGTGAACCCTTCTGCCGTTGTTGATGATGGTTGCTGTGTGAGCCCTTCTGCCGTTGTTGATGATGGTTGCTGTGTGAGCCCTTCTGCCGTTGTTGATGATGGTTCACGAAGTTCAACAATGAGACACTTGTGCAACATTTGTGAATCTTTATTGAGGAAATGTTTCGCCACCCAGTGACTTCTTTAGTCCAGTACAGAGAAGAACTGAAGAAGTCACGGGCTGGCGAAACGTTTCCTTAGTAAAGATTCTCAAATGTTGTACAAGTGTCTCTCTCTCATAGCAGCGCTGTATGACCCCTGTGGTTTAGCGCTTCTATTTTAATTATAATAATAATGTACAAGTATCTCATTGTTCAACTTGTCGGTCTTCAAAACCATTTTCATCACATGATCGTTTATATAAAAGGATAATTACCTGATTCTTGTTCTCCACTTTAATACCTGATACTTAAGGTATATCTTTGATGGTTTCAGCTGTTCTGTACAACACACACACTTTCTTACATAGAGTCCTACTTGTTCCTGTGACCTTTTTTTTTGCCACCTGTATACATTATAGTTTACGCCTGTATCTCACTCTCCAAAACATTCCTTGTATGTGATTCTGCGAACGCTCAAAACATTTTATTTGCTTCTGTAAAGAGCTTACTTACATAAGTAACTTTGTAATTTTTGTTTTTAAACTCTGAATCTTAGCAAAAAACTACTATTTGGGCTCCCACGTCAGTGAACACCTGTCGATAGGGCTTGTCTTTCGTTATATATAGCAACATCAAATAACCTAGTAGTAGTATATATATATATATATATATATATATATATATATATATATATATATATATATATATATATATATATATATATATATATATATATAATGCAAAAACGCGAACAAGAGATACAAGATGCGAAGCAATCACCGGGGGGAAGGGGGAGTTGATTGATAGCTCTTGGCCGTTCCTGTTGCAATCAACACAATATCAGGAGTTGCAATGTTGCAGAAAAAAGGAGGAGGTCCAATTAAATAAGTTTTCCAGACTTATTCGGCAAGCATTATGTTGCCAAAGAAGCCGAGTTTAAATCATGTTGCAAAAACTTTGCGAAATGAGTCTGAACATCAAGAAATTATCATGTTTTATTCATGTTAAGTAATGGTACCTAAATGTAGGCTAAATACTATTAATTTTAGCGAGGTTAACTTAGATTTTTAAGTTCTCGTTGTGAAATGATAAAAAAAGTGTATAGCATGTTATTTCACGAGTTGTTTCTGAAGGTACTGAGGTGGTCCACTAATAACGGGTAGAACGTTTATTTCTATATTTCTCTCACTTTCTACTTAGCTGTCTTCCTTTTGAGCTAAAAATCATTCTTGTAAAGTTTTGTGACTGTTGGGTTTCATTGAGAGGCGCCCCAACCACACCACATTTTTCTTTCAAGACGAAACGCTATTATTATTATTATTATTATTATTATTATTATTATTATTATTATTATTATTATTATTATTTTTCAGAAAATAAACTTCAATTCTTCTCCCGAACTTCATTTTCCCGTTTTAGGAATTGAAATTCCAAGCTGGGCTGGACATCCCAAAATGAATCAGGCAGTTTTTGAAACTTGACGACAATAAAATTTCAAACTATCACTTTGAAATTGAATATTTATATATATATATATATATATATATATATATATATATATATATATATATATATATATATATATATATATATATATATATATATATATATATATATAATCAGCAAATCACAGCATCTTGGCGTGACTAATGATGGAGGTGAGCAAGAGTGAATGTTGACGGTGTGAGTGAAGTGTTTAGAGATATTTCTCTCTCATTGTTAGAGTGAGAAGAGCATGAGAAAAGTGTTGGATCACAGTCTTAACATGTCAGTCCCGCATGCTGTCGACCGTGACGCAGGCGGTAGCTTGCGTCACTTTGCACCTCTTACACAGCAGAGATCACCCCAGGAGGCAGCACAGATGAAAATTCACACACACATGAGCTATTAAATCTCTGCACCAAATTCACCTTAAACCAGCAAATATTAGAGCCTACAAGACTAGAAAATACGCTGGACCTCATCTTCACTAACAACAACGATCTGATACGTAAGATAACCGTATCAAAGACAATACACTCAGATCACAACATAATAGAGGTACAGACATGTGTGCACAGGGCTTCTGACCAACAAAATGTGATCAGTCATGAGGGTGTCTTCACAAAATTAAATTTCAATAACAAAAACATACAATGAGAACAAGTCAACCATGTCCTAAATGAAACAAGCTGGGAAGATATCCTAAACAACATAGATCTGGACCTTTGCCTAGAAAAAATAAACTGTGGTTCTTGAGATCTGCTCAAGGCACATTCCATTAAGAAAAAGAAAGAGAAGATGTAAACTAGAAAGAGAAATACGCTCCCTATACAGATGAAGGCGAAGAGTCACAGAGCTGCTGAGAGGGGCCAATATATCTGAAATACGAAGGGAGACACTGGTTAATGAAATTCCAAATATCGAACTTAAGCTGAAGGAATCTTACAGGAGACAAGAATTGCAGGAAGAACTAAAAGCTGTAAAGGAAATTGAAAAAAAATATATAAAAAATACTTCTTCTCTTATGCTAAATCTAAGGAAAAAACAACATCCAGCATTGGGCCTCTGCTTAGGCGAGATCGGACATACACAGATGACAGCCAAGAAATGAGTGAGATATTAAAGTCCCAATACAAATCAGTGTTCAGCGAGCCGCTGCCCAGACTAAGGGTCGACAATCCAAATATAAATTCTTTATGAACGAGACCCAAAATTTGGTCATCTCAAAAATCTCAGATATTATTCTAACACCACAAGACTTTGAAAAAGAAATGACATGTCCATGCACTCTGCCCCAGGCCCAGACTCATGGAACTCCGTGTTCATCAAGAACTGCAAGAAGCCCCTATCACGTGCCTTCAGCATTCTATGGAGAGGGAGCATGGACACAGGGGTCATCCCACACTCACTAAAAACAACAGACATAGCCCCACTCTACAAACATGGCAGTAAAGCAGTTGCAAAAAACTACAGACCGATAGCACTAACATCCCATATAAAAATCTTTGAAAGGGTTCTAAGAAGCAAGATCGCCAACCACCTAGATACCCATCAGTTACACAACCCAGGGCAACACGGGTTTAGAGCAGGTCGCTCCTGCCTGTCCCAGCTACTGCATCACTATGACAAGGTCCTAGATGCTGTAGAGGATAAACAAAATACAGATGTAGTATACACAGACTTTGCAAAAGCTTTCGACAAGTGTGACCATGGTGTAATAGCGCACAAAATGCGTGATAAAGGAATAACAGGAAATGTTGGTAGATGGATCTATAACTTCCTGACAAATAGAACACAAAGAGTAATAGTAAACAGAGTAAAGTCTGAGTCAGCTACGGTGGAAAGCTCTGTTCCACAAGGCACAGTACTCGCTCCCATTCTATTCCTCATCCTCATATCTGACATAGACAGATATGTCTATGTCTTCCTTTGCGGATGACAACTGGATTGCCATGACAGTGACCTCCATCGAATATGAACCAAACGGACATAAACCAAATCTCCAAATAGGCCACTCAAAACAATATGAAGTTCAATGACGAGAAATTTCAACTACTCAGATATGGAAAACTTTAGGAAATTATCAGGGTATACGACAAATTCTAACCATACAATAGAGCGAAAAAGTAATGTGAAGGACCTGGGAGTGATAATGTCAAAGGATCTCGCCTTCAAAGTCCACAACAATGTATCTACCGCATCTGCTAGGAAAATGATAGGATGGATAATGAGAACTTTCAAAACTAGGGACGCCAAGCCCATGATGATTCTCTTCAAATCGCTTGTTCTCTCTAGGCTGGAATACTGCTGTACACTAACTTTCCCCTTCAAGGCAGAGGAAATTGCTGAACTGGAGAGTGTACAAAGAACTTTCACGGCACACATAAGTACGATAAGGCACCTAAATTATTGGGAACGGTTGAAGGCCCTTGATATGTATTCCTTGGAACGCAGGCGAGAGAGATACATGATAATATACACTTGGAAAATCCTAGAGGGATTAGTGCCAAACTTGCACACGAAAATCACTCACTCCCTATGAAAGCAAAAGACTCGGCAGGGGATGCAACGTTCCCCCAATGAAAAGCAGGGGCCCCACAAGTACATTGAGAGACAACACAATAAGTGTCCGGGGCCCAAGACTGTTCAACTGCCTCCCAGTATACATAAGGGGGATTACCAGTAGACCCCTGGCTGTCTTCAAGAAGGCACTGGACAGGCACCTAAAGTCAATGCCTGATGGGCTGTGGTTCGTACGTCAGTTTGCGTGCTGCCAGCAGTAACAGCCTGGTTGATCAGACCCTGATTCACCAAGAGGCCTGGTCTCAGACCGAGTCGCGGGGGCGTTGACCCCCGAAACCTTCTCCAGGTAAACTCCAGGTAACCTCTGTTCGAATCCCGTCAATGCTCTACGATCCACTAATCAATTCCCTGTTAGGAAAGAGATAGGGAGGTAGAGAGATAGATAGAAAGAGATAGAAACACAGACAGACAAAGGTTTACGTACGTACACATGTACGTGTGTGCACGTGTACGTGTGTGCGCGTACACGAATGTAGGTACTCACGGATATGACCTGAGCTCTGCTGAACTATGTGGACCGGCATTACTGGTTTCTGGCCTCACGGGCCTTCATGGAGTTGTCTAAATTAATTTTACTTGTACGCGTATAATAATGTATGAAATTAAGTTTTATATATTTTCGAAGTGATTATATCTTTTACGAAGAGCGCTATAGTTGTGAGAAGAATAAGTTGCGGTGATGTGGATGGAGGTTCAGGCGGCTGGGGATTTCAACGGGAGGGAGAGAGTGAGCCAGGCATCCTGGTGACACACTGGGGAATACCTGCTTCCTGAAGGTTCCGGGGATCATCGCCCCCGCTCCCTCATCATGTCTCTCTCTCTTGAAGACCTGGCCCGTACGTGGTCCACCGTGTGAACCACTGCCATGCTGACCAGTACGTGGTCCACCGTGTGAACCACTGCCCTGCTGACCAGTACGTGGTCCACCGTGTGAACCACTGCCCTGCTGACCAGTACGTGGTCCACCGTGTGAACCACTGCCCTGCTGACCAGTACGTGGTCCACCGTGTGAACCACTGCCCTGCTGACCATTAGTGATCTATAAGAACGTGTCAATTTTTCTTTTGAAGTTTGTTGCGGCTAGATATCCTGGAGTATAATTTGAGGAACTATAAACATTACCAGTAATTCTGTCTGCGTCAAGTGTTGCTGTCAGTGTAGAGCAGTATACAAGTGTTGCTGTCAGTGTAGAGCAGTATACAAGTGTTGCTATCAGTGTAGAGCAGTGTACAAGTGTTGCTGTCAGTTTAGAGCAGTATACAAGTGTTGCTATCAGTGTAGAGCAGTGTACAAGTGTTGCTATCAGTGTAGAGCAGTGTACAAGTGTCTTAAAGAATATCATGATTGGCCTGTCATTATCTCTTGTTTCAAATGTTCTTTGTTCTTGTCATAGTAACACTATTGTGATCCTTAAAAGAAATATCTTTCCACATGTTTATCTCAAGGTTCCTTATACTATTTCTCTTTTGCTCTGCCTAATACATCGATCACCTTGTCTACTTTGTTTAGTTTTTGCTTAAAAATGTTCGTACTTTGGTAACAGAAATTTGTTCTATCACACTTTTTAATATATTAGACTCCCTGTAATTTACATCAGTACATAAATAACCGTCACATAGGAGAATGAAGCCGAGGAAGACGTTTGAGTCCGACTTGGAGCATTAATGGTCACACACCAGCGCCAAGGATAGACGTTTGAGTCCGACTTGGAGCATTAATGGTCACACACCAGCGCCAAGGATAGACGTTTGAGTCCGACTTGGAGCATTAATGGTCACACACCAGCGCCAAGGATAGACGTTTGAGTCCGACTTGGAGCATTAATGGTCACACACCAGCGCCAAGGATAGACGTTTGAGTCCGACTTAGAGCATTAATGGTCACACACCAGCGCCAAGGAAGGGTGTTTGCTGTGTCCATAATTAATGTCTTCTGATTTGTTAGCGAAGGCTGTTAACCTTTTATGATTTGTATAATTATCTATGTCGATTATGAGATTGAGAGAGAGAATTAAGGCCTCTGGGTCTACGGTTTTAACTGTTACTTAGAAAGGTAAAGATTCATCTACACCATTTCCACTTGTTTCTTTACGCACATTGTGTTGTTACCCCGTGATCATACCTTTCTCAGCGCCTGAGTACATTACGTCAGCATTTTTTTTGTCTTCCAGTTCATCCAATATTATTGGTTGTGTAGTGCTTGCGAGAGGTAGGAGCCTCTTATACAATCTACGTTACCCTTGGTTGTGTACTTGTGATTCCACGTGTTTACCAGTCTTGCATCTTAGCGCTCAAAGATTTTGACTTGTATTTTTGTACTCTTAATTTATTGGCAGATTTGTAGCTTATACAGATGACTGTGTCTTGACTCCGTCTTCATGAGATAAGTTTATTTTTTGGACATGTTCCATAAATCTGGACTTTCATAAATCTGGACTTCATAAATCTGGACTTCATAAATATGGACTTCATAAATATGGACTTCATAAATATGGACTTCATAAATATGGACTTTCATAAATGTGGACTTTCATAAATGTGGACTTTCATAAATGTGGACTTTCATAAAAGTGGACTTTCATAAATGTGGACTTTCATAAATGTGGACTTTCATAAATGTGGACTTTCATAAATGTGGACTTTCATAAATGTGGACTTTCATAAATGTGGACTTTCATAAATGTGGACTTTCATAAATGTGGACTCGTGGCAGATTGAATGGACGCGTTGAATGACATCAAATTATGCTAATACGTTGCCATAATTTGATGTCATTCATGAAAATAAATTATGTGTTAGTTACTCCCAGAACACTGGGACTCATTGTGTCACTAATGTTGTTGTCATCATTGAAGGTTCCATCTGCCTGACGCAAGGTTCAATTCTAGATGGTGATTTAAATTTTAGCTCAGTGTTATCTATTTCTCTATTTTTCGGTCTTGAAAATGTTTGAAATATTGAGTAGCGTCTTGACTGTTTGACTCTGCCTGTTAAGACTGTTTGACTGCCTGTTGAAATTGTCTCTGCCTGTTAAGACTGTTTGACTCTGCCTGTTAAGACTGTTTGACTGCCTGTTGAAATTGTCTCTGCCTGTTAAGACTGTTTGACTCTGCCTGTTAAGACTGTTTGACTGCCTGTTGAAATTGTCTCTGCCTGTTAAGACTGTTTGACTCTGCCTGTTAAGACTGTTTGACTGCCTGTTGAAATTGTCTCTGCCTGTTAAGACTGTTTGACTCTGCCTGTTAAGACTGTTTGACTGCCTGTTGAAATTGTCTCTGCCTGTTAAGACTGTTTGACTCTGCCTGTTAAGACTGTTTGACTGCCTGTTGAAATTGTCTCTGCCTGTTAAGACTGTTTGACTCTGCCTGTTAAGACTGTTTGACTGCCTGTTGAAATTGTCTCTGCCTGTTAAGACTGTTTGACTCTGCCTGTTAAGACTGTTTGACTGCCTGTTGAAATTGTCTCTGCCTGTTAAGACTGTTTGACTCTGCCTGTTAAGACTGTTTGACTGCCTGTTGAAATTGTCTCTGCCTGTTAAGACTGTTTGACTCTGCCTGTTAAGACTGTTTGACTGCCTGTTAAAATTGTCTCTGCCTGTTAAGACTGTTTGACTCTGCCTGTTAAGACTGTTTGACTGCCTGTTGAAATTGTCTCTGCCTGTTAAGACTGTTTGACTCTGCCTGTTAAGACTGTTTGACTGCCTGTTGAAATTGTCTCTGCCTGTTAAGACTGTTTGACTCTGCCTGTTAAGACTGTTTGACTGCCTGTTGAAATTGTCTCTGCCTGTTAAGACTGTTTGACTCTGCCTGTTAAGACTGTTTGACTGCCTGTTGAAATTGTCTCTGCCTGTTAAGACTGTTTGACTCTGCCTGTTAAGACTGTTTGACTGCCTGTTGAAATTGTCTCTGCCTGTTAAGACTGTTTGACTCTGCCTGTTAAGACTGTTTGACTGCCTGTTGAAATTGTCTCTGCCTGTTAAGACTGTTTGACTCTGCCTGTTAAGACTGTTTGACTGCCTGTTAAAATTGTCTCTGCCTGTTAAGACTGTTTGACTCTGCCTGTTAAGACTGTTTGACTGCCTGTTGAAATTGTCTCTGCCTGTTAAGACTGTTTGACTCTGCCTGTTAAGACTGTTTGACTGCCTGTTGAAATTGTCTCTGCCTGTTAAGACTGTTTGACTCTGCCTGTTAAGACTGTTTGACTGCCTGTTGAAATTGTCTCTGCCTGTTAAGACTGTTTGACTCTGCCTGTTAAGACTGTTTGACTGCCTGTTGAAATTGTCTCTGCCTGTTAAGACTGTTTGACTCTGCCTGTTGAAATTGTCTCTGCCTGTTAAGACTGTTTGACTGCCTGTTGAAATTGTCTCTGCCTGTTAAGACTGTTTGACTGCCTGTTGAAATTGTCTCTGCCTGTTAAGACTATGTGACTCTTCCTTTTTGGGAAGCTTTGTTCTCTTTCTAAGTTGCATTTTCCCTATTTTAGTTCATATTAGTATGAGTCTGGTGCATGTTTCCGGCCGAATTCCATATCAACCAGACTGTGGGTCAGCGGGCCGCCAACAGCAACAGCCTGGTTGATCAGGCAAGCACCAAACAAGCCTGGTCATTGGGCTGGCTGCAGTAGGAAAGACCTGGAAACTGGTCACATGCATATCACCGGTTTAAATACGTACATCTAAGTCATACTATGTTCTCAACAGATTTCAGTAAGGTGGTAATATATCGATGCATAGTAATCTATATTGAATTTGTTGAAAGAAAAAATGGAGGCGATTTGAATGGAGCAGCACGGGTCTGGTGTGTGCAGTTCTGATTTTAGTTTAAGTTGTTGTCTGAGTTTGGTTCAGCTCCGTTATGCTCAGTTCCTGATCATTGATATTTGTGAATGCAAGGTCAAGAGTATTTTTTTCCACAGTGGTTGGTTCTATTTCCCGCTAACTGAAGTTCTCTCGGATGTGAGTATTCATCGGAAGTAACTACTCGGACTTTCTCTGCTATCACAGTTTGCTACATAAGCCTATTTTAAATGTCTTAAATCAGATTAGGAGGCAAAACAATGTTTGAGGTTGATTTTATGAAGTTTTCGAATTAGAGTTTATTTCTTACTAACCGATGCAATAAGATCACAGTTAACAGGTGATATCACAATATGCAAAATAACCACTGTGGAAAAAAATAGTGAATTTCCACTTTTCACTTCTTAGAAATCGCGTTTGCGTTTGGAAGTTCACTATATTTCACAGTGGTTATTTTGTTTACTAACCGATATTTAAACTGCTGCTGATTTACAGTGTTGTGGACAGTGGGAACTTAAAGTGTAGAAACAGAACGATCTTGTCACCATACATGACGTGCGCCGTGACAGGCACAGATTACAACTTTGGGTAAAAGCTCACGTCTGGAAGCCAGGTGGTGGTGGCACTGTGAACCTATCTGTCTATAGTGGCTCCTGGTAGCGTTGACATTGTGGACTTATTTGTGTGGTGGTGGGAGTGGCACTGCGAACCTTACTGCACTAGCTGCTGTGATGATGGATCACTTAGCATGGATCACCACGGTGATCGAGCCTCCTGAAATGACAGTTCTTGGGAAGAAAATGAAAGGTGGCGTTAGATAAAAACTATTTGGCTAGCGACTACTCAAACTGTTCCCTCCTCCTCTACATGTCACACCCATCTGTCTTCGTCTTGCATATGTCTTAAATTATGCTGAGTCAATGCTACGGTTGCTCTCACTCCTCCAGTCCTTCACATCCAACTAAAGGCTGTCGCGCTGCCTCATACATGCTTCACAGGGGTCGAACCCTGGCCTGCCGCAGTTTGGTAAATGATTCACTACCACTTGTTTCGTGATTTCGTTGATATACTAACACTATTATATATATATACATATATATATATATATATATATATTCAGAATAACCACTGTGAAAAATAGTAGAATTTCAAGCGCTTACGTGATTTCTCACATTATCAAGGAAGTACATATCATAGTTCCTTGATAATGTGAGAAATCACGAAACGCTTGGAATTCTACTATTTTTTTCACAGTGGTTATTCTGCATATTGTGTTATCACCTGTTTACTGTAATCTTATTTGAATATATATAAATATGTATATAAATATGTATATAAATATGTATATAAATATGTATATAAATATGTATATAAATATGTATATAAATATATATATATACATATATATACATATATATATATATATATATATATATATATATATATATATATATATATATATATATATATATATTGATAATAAAATTGTAATGAACATTTGTTAGTTCTGAAAGGTATTAAATATATAAACAATGAAACAGGAATGTATGTTGCGACGATGTTTAGCGTGGCGACTCCCAGTCTTGTTTTATTGTTTACATGTGGAATACCTTCCAGAACTGACGTTTTCAGTAAAGGTTTTCTATATACAATATAAAAAATGCATACATTACATAATTCTTATCTTGCTCCTACTGCGGTAAATGACTTTTAGGTTGGTAATAAAGAGGATTAGATTAGAGGATAAGGTAATGTTCCGAAATTATGTAAAACAGTGATATTAAAAGCAGGTGGTGTGTTCATCTTGCCAATATTATTTAGTTTTTTGTTTTTCGACTTATCTCTTTGGTGTTTCCGGGCTGCTGTTTTTTTTGTTTGTTTTAACAGCACACTATGGTATCTTTTTGCTAATCTATCATTCATTTTCTGAGTACAGTGTTTCCTTGTATTAAGAAGGTCATACTGTGTATATTGCATGATTTCTCTTATTGCCGCAGGTATATTTTATTATGCCTTTTCCTGTATCCTTATAAAGAGTGGCAATATCTACTTACGCAGTTTTTCTTGAGCATAATTTTACTCCTATCATATTTCTCAAGGTTAGACACTCAGTAAGTATAGATTATGTTCGATTTCTCTTCTTACTTCCTGTATTTTTTTTTTCTGTACATTTTGTTGTTTTCCGTTCTTCCATACTCTTCTATGTTTCATTTCAGAGTTAACCATGTTTATGTTGTGATGTGAGATGTTTATGTTGTGATGTGAGATGTTTATGTTGTGATGTGAGATGTTTATGTTGTGATGTGAGAGTGTCTCACGACGGGTCATCATTACTGAAGTACATCTCTGGCATATTGTTTATACTCATCATTTCATTGATGGCGATGCTAAAGGTCTCCCGGGTCTGTTGTGCTAATCTGGTGTTCTTGTACTGGGTCTTTTGTTGTATTCCAATGTTGTTGTATGATTGTTAAATTTCTAGAGTGTGCGCATGTTTGTGGGGGGGGGTGTCTGTAATATAGAGGTTTATTCTTGTATTGAAGTTGCGATTGTTAATTGTGTGACATGAATCTTTTGATTGTTTTTCCTTCCATCTTACTATTGCAGACTGTTGCTTTCTTGACCTCTGTCACTTTTACTTGGTCGTTTTATATAGACAATAGATGTTTTTCGTTGTAGGTCATTTTGCTGGTAAAATTGGATGGTCTCACTTGTTGCTAAGACGCGTAGGTGATTCTTCCTTCTAGCACTGTGTGCAGTAGTTTTAGTTTACATGGTTACAACACTTGAGATGTTTGGGTCACCCTTCCTTCTTGCACACTCTGGAGATGTGTTGTTCTTTACCACGGTCACAACACTTGTATTGTTAGGTGCAGCTTGTATCCTAATGGCGTAGTGCTGAAGATAGTCAAGAAAAGACACACTCTGTAGAACAAGCTTTGATTGGGACAACGTTTTACTCATGTGTACAGCTTTATCACAGAGTCAAACATTATCACGAATAAATCTTGCGCAACGTGTCGCTCTTTTTGTTGGTATTTTAGAGCAAAGTGGTTGCCCTTCCGGCGGGGTTAGCATAATGTGATGCTGTAGCATTATTCTCTCTGCATCATGGTGAGAGACACAGAATTTATTGGTCGATGTATCCCTTGAGATACATCGAATTTACCATTAATACAACATGTGGCACCTGCATCACTCTTTCTGTTATTTTTGTGATAACAGCTGTCCGCTCTTTCAACCACTATCGATTAGATTTTAATACTAGTGCTTAGATGACGTGAGTTCTGAGCCCTTTTGGATTACTCAGTAATATTACTCCATCAGTCATATTGTTGAGTTTCTTCACTGCAGAAGCTACAATGATCAGGATCATTGCAGAAGTTGCAGTATTACAAGCTCAGGTAATCAAGGCCTGTTATCCTGAGTGTAAATGGAATGGAGCGAAATAAACACAGCTGAAATCTTTGAATTGTATTTTCCTTCACCAAGTATAAACAGATTTATGTACACTATATACACTATGTACAGTAATAAGTAATATAAGTGCACGCCATGGTAAACCAAGGTAACAATAGAAGCCAAAAGACAGAGACCACCGTGGTTCAACCAGCAGCAGAAAGAATCTGACAAGGGTGAAAACGTGAGTGCTACCACATCACCTTCACAATTGCCAGACCCACATTATGATTGGCTTAACCTAGGTACTGATCTGACGATAGGGCTTCCTGAATCGTCAAACCCTTAGCACCTGGTTCGCTGGTTGGGGAGGCAGCCTAATATGAGAGTGTGTACATGCGCCGAATAAATGTAACGTACTGTTTGCATGTCACATTCAGTGACCACGGTCAGACCAGCATCACTGAGGCTGTCAACCATGCGCCAATTCTCTCTTGACAGAAAATTAAAAACTCAAACCTTGAACTAATAGCGACAATAATAATAATAATTATATATATATATATATAAATATATATATATATATATATATATATATATATATATATATATATATATATATATATATATATATATATAATGTCTGGATTAGGTAAAACTTGCTATTTTGGCTTAAATAGCAACGCTCACCTTGCCATATAAGACAAGTGAAAATTTGTGTATGCAATAATTTCGCCAAAATCATTCTGAACATAACGAAAAATATATTCATTGTGTTTGTTTATTATTAAATTAATCTTAACGTATCTAAAATATATTTAGTTGGGTTAGGCTAAATTAAATTGAGCTTGTTGTAATAAGGTTAGGTAGGTTTTCAAAGTTTTCTTGGTACAAAATTATAAATTTACATTAACATAAATGAAAAATATATCTTTAAACGTATAAGAGATAATTTTAGAAAGGACTTATTTTAGATGAGTTCTTGCTAATTGACCAGTTTTACCTAATCGGCACGACATATATATATATATATATATATATATATATATATATATATATATATATATATATATATATATATATATCATGTCGAATAAGTAAAATTGGTCAATTAGCAAGAACTCATTTAAAATTAAGTCCTTTCTAAAATTTTCTCATATACGTTTAAAGATATATATTTTTTTCATTTATGTTAATGTAAAAATTAATAATTTTGTACCAAAAT
The DNA here is from genome assembly GCA_009830355.1 of Cherax destructor. Taxonomy (NCBI): domain Eukaryota; kingdom Metazoa; phylum Arthropoda; class Malacostraca; order Decapoda; family Parastacidae; genus Cherax; species Cherax destructor. Next base: position 181,078 of record WNWK01002227.1, read on the forward strand.
AACCATAGAGAACTTACCTAACTTTATTATAATACGCGCAATTTAATTTACCCTAATCCAACTATATATTTATTTTAAGTAAATGTACAGTAATTTAATAATAAACAAACGCAATGAAATATATTTTTTCGTTAGGTTCAGAATAATTTTTGCAAAATTATTACATACACAAATTTTCGCTTGCCTTATACTTGCTATTTAAGCCAAAATCGAAAGTTTTACCTATTCGGCACGACACACACACACACACACACACACACACACACACACGGGGCCAGGAGCTATGAATCGACCCCTGCAACCACAACTAGGTGAGTACACACACACACATATATATATATATATATATATATATATATATATATATATATATATATATATATATGGGAAGTACAATGCCTGCACTTTAAAGGAGGGGTCTGAGATAGTGACAGCTGGGAGGGACTTTTCTCAGCTGTCGTATCTGAGCTCCTCTGCAAAGACAGTGATTATGTATGAGTGTGGTGAAAGTGTTGAATGATGATGAAAGTTTTTTCTTTTTGGGGATTTTCTTTCTTTTTGGGTCACCCTGCCTCGGTGGGAGACGGCCGACTTGTTAAAAAAAAAAAAAAAAAAAATATATATATATATATATATATATATATATATATATACAAACATTATCTTCAGTCCACAGCAGGATTCGAATCTGCAAACTTGGCTTCAGAGTACACATTATCTGGAGTCTGGTTGTGTGGATAAAGTACTGTTTACTCTGATGCCGAGTTTGCAGGTTCGAATTCTGCTGTGGACTGAAAGATAATGTATGTAGATAGTTTCACATACACACACACACACACACACACACACACACACACACAAAAAAAAAAAAAATGGTAACTAACACACAGCCAGGAGCCATGACTCGAACCCTGCAACCACAACTAGGTGAGTACACACACGAGTTTGTATATATATATATATATATATATATATATATATATATACAAACTCGTGTGTGTGTGTAAAATTGTGATGCTGTATGTGTGTGTGTCTTACCGGAAAACAACTTTACAGTATAAAACTCACTCATAGTTTGTTGAGTAAGTTGAAATAATTATCATGTGTTTCGTTCATGTTGTTTTTGCTGTTTCAATTGTTATAAATCCTGATATCTGAGTGTTTACGTGGTGTAGTTTGTTTCACTGTAGTACGTCAGACTCTCTACCTTAACCGTGTGAGTAGTTCACTTGCTTCAGTGGGAGTCAGTTATTGAGTGAGTCAAGCAGACGGTGAGCTAGTCAGTCAGTTAGGTCAGTAAACCAGTCAGTTGTTAATCACTCAGATGGTTATACTGAGGTGCGACTCCCTCTCCATGGTTCGGGGGTCATCGCCCCCGTGGCCCGCTCCTTTTAGGCTTATTTAGTAATGATAAAAAAATCATGTATGTCTCAACTTTGTATATTCTCTTTCATCTCTGGCTCTTCCTTCCTTCCTTTCTTCCTCTTATGATTCCCTTCTACCCATGGTTATATTCTCAGCCTGGTCCTGGGCTGGGTTGCGGGAGTAAGAAAAGTCCTGGAAACCCATAAGAGATGTATCAAAGCTATTTTATTCCTCTCATAACGTCATCTCGCTCTCTCCTTCCTGTTTTGTTTTCTTTGCTCCATACTTTGTTTCGTCTTAACCCACCCCCCACCCCACCCATTCTTTCCTCCATCTTGTCTTCAGTTTATGTCATATCTCTCTCCCTTCACCTCCTATTATACTTTAACACACTTCCTTCACCTGCACTTCCCCTCAACTCCACTAATTCTTCACCTTGCAACTTCACCTGCCTTCCCATCACCTATACTTCCTCTCTTCCCACCTTCTCTCTCACCGACGTACTCCTCCGCTATTACTCTTGCGGAAGTAAAAAGAGATCATTTCAGTAATTACTGGTTATGAAGAAACACTCGGTGGTCATAATGAAACCTGTAACCTACTCGATAAATTACTCCTCTCTCTCACGCTGGAATTAAACTGCTGGTATATAAGTGTCAATTATGTTTTGTGAGAGATGAGAGGTGCTGTGGAAACTTGTGCTGCTGGCCACACCAGCCACAGTGATGAGTGAACAGGGTAGTGTAATCTAATATTACTACTAGTGGCCTCCCTACTGCATCATGTAGGACAGGCTCTGACCTCCCACTTGTATCTTGTAGGGCAGGCTCTGGCCTCCCTCTTGTATCTTGTAGGGCAGGCTCTGGCCTCCCTCTTGTATCTTGTAGGGCAGGCTCTGACCTCCCACTTGTATCTTGTAGGGCAGGCTCTGGCCTCCCTCTTGTATCTTGTAGGGCAGGCTCTGGCCTCCCTCTTGTATCTTGTAGGGCAGGCTCTGGCCTCCCTCTTGTATCTTGTAGGGCAGGCTCTGACCTCCCACTTGTATCTTGTAGGGCAGGCTCTGACCTCCTCTTGTATCTTAGGCAGCCTGGCCTCCTCTTGTATCTTGTAGGGCAGGCTCTGACCTCCTCTTGATCTTGTAGGGCAGGCTCTGGCCTCCCTCTTGTATCTTGTAGGGCAGGCTCTGACCTCCCACTTGTATCTTGTAGGGCAGGCTCTGGCCTCCTCTTGTATCTTGTAGGGCAGGCTCTGGCCTCCCTCTTGTATCTTGTAGGGCAGGCTCTGGCCTCCTCTTGTATCTTGTAGGGCAGCTCTGGCCTCCTCTTGTATCTTGTAGGGCAGGCTCTGGCCTCCTCTTGTATCTTGTAGGGCAAACTCTGGCCTCCCCCTTGTATCTTGTAGGGCAGGCTCTGGCCTCCCTCTTGTATCTTGTAGGGCAGGCTCTGGCCTCCCTCTTGTATCTTGTAGGGCAGGCTCTGGCCTCCCTCTTGTATCTTGTAGGGCAGGCTCTGGCCTCCTCTTGTATCTTGTAGGGCAGGCTCTGGCCTCCCTCTTGTATCTTGTAGGGCAGGCTCTGCCTCCCTCTTGTATCTTGTAGGGCAGGCTCTGACCTCCCACTTGTATCTTGTAGGGCAGGCTCTGGCCTCCCTCTTGTATCTTGTAGGGCAGGCTCTGGCCTCCCTCTTGTATCTTGTAGGGCAGGCTCTGGCCTCCCTCTTGTATCTTGTAGGGCAGGCTCTAGCCTCCCTCTTGTATCTTGTAGGGCAGGCTCTGGCCTCCTCTTGTATCTTTAGGGCAGGCTCTGACCTCCCACTTGTATCTTGTAGGGCAGGCTCTGGCCTCCCTCTTGTATCTTGTAGGGCAGGCTCTGCCTCCCTCTTGTATCTTGTAGGGCAGGCTCTGGCCTCCCTCTTGTATCTTGTAGGGCAGGCTCTGACCTCCCACTTGTATCTTGTAGGGCAGGCTCTGGCCTCCCTCTTGTATCTTGTAGGGCAGGCTCTGGCCTCCCTCTTGTATCTTGTAGGGCAGGCTCTGGCCTCCCTCTTGTATCTTTAGGGCAGGCTCTGGCCTCCCTCTTGTATCTTGTAGGGCAGGCTCTGGCCTCCCTCTTGTATCTTGTAGGGCAGGCTCTGACCTCCCACTTGTATCTTGTAGGGCAGGCTCTGGCCTCCCTCTTGTATCTTGTAGGGCAGGCTCTGGCCTCACTCTTGTATCTTGTAGGGCAGGCTCTGGCCTCCCTCTTGTATCTTGTAGGGCAGGCTCTGACCTCCCACTTGTATCTTGTAGGGCAGGCTCTGGCCTCCTCTTGTATCTTGTAGGGCAGGCTCTGGCCTCCTCTTGTATCTTGTAGGGCAGGCTCTGACCTCCCTCTTGTATCTTGTAGGGCAGGCTCTGGCCTCCCTCTCGTATCTTGTAGGGCAGGCTCTGGCCTGCCTCTCTCGTATCTTGTAGGGCAGGCTCTGGCCTCCTCTTGTATCTTGTAGGGCAGGCTCTGGCCTCCCTCTTGTATCTTGTAGGGCAGGCTCTGGCCTCCCTCTTGTATCTTGTAGGGCAGGCTCTGGCCTCCCTCTTGTATCTTGTAGGGCAGGCTCTGGCCTCCCTCTTGTATCTTGTAGGCAGGCTCTGGCCTCCTCCTTGTATCTTGTAGGGCAGGCTCTGGCCTCCCTCTTGTATCTTGTAGGGCAGGCTCTGGCCTCCTCTTGTATCTTGTAGGGCAGGCTCTGGCCTCCCTCTTGTATCTTGTAGGGCAGGCTCTGGCCTCCTCTTGTATCTTGTAGGGCAGGCTCTGCCTCCCTCTGTATCTTTAGGGCAGGCTCTGGCCTCCCTCTTGTATCTTGTAGGGCAGGCTCTGACCTCCCCTCTTGTATCTTGTAGGGCAGGCTCTGGCCTCCCTCTTGTATCTTGTAGGGCAGGCTCTGGCCTCCCCTTGTATCTTGTAGGGCAGGCTCTGGCCTCCCTCTTGTATCTTGTAGGGCAGGCTCTGGCCTCCTCTTGTATCTTGTAGGGCAGGCTCTGGCCTCCCTCTTGTATCTTGTAGGGCAGGCTCTGGCCTCCCTCTTGTATCTTGTAGGGCAGGCTCTGGCCTCCCTCTTGTATCTTGTAGGGCAGGCTCTGCCTCCCTCTTGTATCTTGTAGGGCAGGCTCTGGCCTCCCTCTTGTATCTTGTAGGGCAGGCTCTGGCCTCCCTCTTGTATCTTGTAGGGCAGGCTCTGGCCTCCCTCTTGTATCTTGTAGGGCAGGCTCTGGCCTCCCTCTTGTATCTTGTAGGGCAGGCTCTGGCCTCCCACTTGTATCTTGTAGGGCAGGCTCTGGCCTCCCTCTTGTATCTTGTAGGGCAGGCTCTGGCCTCCCTCTGTATCTTGTAGGGCAGGCTCTGGCCTCCCTCTTGTATCTTGTAGGGCAGGCTCTGGCCTCCCTCTTGTATCTTGTAGGGCAGGCTCTGGCCTCCCTCTCGTATCTTGTAGGGCAGGCTCTGGCCTCCCTCTTGTATCTTGTAGGGCAGGCTCTGGCCTCCCTCTTGTATCTTGTAGGGCAGGCTCTGGCCTCCCACTTGTATCTTGTAGGGCAGGCTCTGGCCTCCCTCTTGTATCTTGTAAGGCAGGCTCTGGCCTCCTCTTGTATCTTGTAGGGCAGGCTCTGGCCTCCCTCTTGTATCTTGTAAGGCAGGCTCTGGCCTCCCTCTTGTAGGGCAGGCTCTGGCCTCCCTCTTGTATATTGTAGGGCAGGCTCTGGCCTCCCTCTTGTATCTTGTAGGGCAGGCTCTGGCCTCCCTCTTGTATCTTGTAGGGCAGGCTCTGGCCTCCCACTTGTATCTTGTAGGGCAGGCTCTGACCTCCCTATTGTATCTTGTAGGGCAGGCTCTGGCCTCCCTCTTGTATCTTGTAGGGCAGGCTCTGGCCTCCCACTTGTATCTTGTAGGGCAGGCTCTGGCCTCCCTCTTGTATCTTGTAGGGCAGGCTCTGGCCTCCCTCTTGTATCTTGTAGGGCAGGCTCTGGCCTCCCTCTTGTATCTTGTAGGGCAGGCTCTGGCCTCCCTCTTGTATCTTGTAGGGCAGGCTCTGACCTCCCACTTGTATCTTGTAGGGCAGGCTCTGGCCTCCCTCTTGTATCTTGTAGGGCAGGCTCTGGCCTCCCTCTTGTATCTTGTAGGGCAGGCTCTGGCCTCCCACTTGTATCTTTAGGGCAGGCTTTGGCCTCCCTCTTGTATCTTGTAGGGCAGGCTCTGGCCTCCCTCTTGTATCTTGTAGGGCAGGCTCTGGCCTCCCTCTTGTATCTTGTAGGGCAGGCTCTGGCCTCCCACTTGTATCTTGTAGGGCAGGCTCTGGCCTCCCACTTGTATCTTGTAGGGCAGGCTCTGACCTCCCACTTGTATCTTGTAGGGCAGGCTCTGGTCTCCCTCTTGTATCTTGTAGGGCAGGCTCTGGCCTCCCTCTTGTATCTTGTAGGGCAGGCTCTGACCTCCCACTTGTATCTTGTAGGGCAGGCTCTGGCCTCCCTCTTGTATCTTGTAGGGCAGGCTCTGGCCTCCCACTTGTATTTTGTAGGGCAGGCTCTGGCCTCCCACTTGTATCTTGTAGGGCAGGCTCTGGCCTCCCACTTTCCAAGTGCTGCTCATTTAGAGAGGTGGGTCTTGGCGTCAGTCAAGGAGTATCCTAGTGTCAGACGAGTCTTGGTGTCGAGCGAGGTGGATCCTGGTGTCAAAAGAGTCTTGGCGTCAAGCAGAATCCTGGTGTCAGATGGGTCTTGGCGTAGAACAAGCCGAGTCGTGGTGTTCAATGAGTCTTGTCCTGGCGTTGGGCAGACTGACTCCAGTGCAGTTAGGGAACACTTGCACACTTCCCGTACCTGGCTTTTCAGTTTTTGTTGGTAGTTAACCAGTTGTCTTCCTAACCAGGGAAAATAAGCAAAAGTGCTGTTGATTTTTTGTACTGCTGAAGCTGTTCTTGATTTCGTTTATATTTTAATCAAATTTTTAATTCATTGCGGTTTTGTTGTTGGACCAATTTTATTGTTTATTAACTCGACTTTTGTATTTATTTTTCGCTTATTATAAAGTTTCATTGTCAATATTTGATGGAAGAATCCGTATCTGAAGACTGTACTGAAGCACTGGAAGGTGGCAGCTCAAGGATGACTCCAACGCGCCACTTCGAGGTCTTTTTGAGACCTACACTAAAAGAGTATGAGCGTGTTAGCCAGGGTAGATATATACGTTTAATTTCACAATAGTTTGTTGGCATTTTCCTGACGTATTATGTAATCGCGTTGTAATGGCTTGCAGCATTACCAGGTTTACGAGAACTGAGGCATCGAAGTTCTCTCTCAGCATAAAATGGACTGTGGAAAGATCCCTTCCGATGATGTAATTGAATTAATTGCGTCTTGCATAGTATTCCAAGAAAATAGCACATTTGAGATCGTATAAAATGTATTGATGGACTGCCACCTTGCTATGTATGTACTTGTTCTTGTTGCGAATATGAGCAGCGTGATAAGAGCCAGTAGACCTGTGTGAGTATCGGAGCTGCATGCATATCCCATTAACTGGAGCTTGCTGCGACGCTGGGGTCGCGAACCTCCGTCTCGGTTATCACGGTGTTTAGATAGCACTTACTTTACCAGCTCGACGGATGTTGAACAAGAGGATACGAAGGAGGATACACCCAGGCTGCCAAGTCTTGGCCGGAAACATTGCTTGATTCATCTTGAAGTCATGCTACCTGTCCTGCCACACACACACACTACCACCCACACTGACTTCCACCCTACCACCCACACTGCCTCTCACCCTGCCACCCTGTTTCCGGCCCTCCGCCTCACCCGCTCGTGCGTGCTGAATAAATTGCCTTTGCCTGTTACGTTATTGCGACATTAATACATTTTTTCGGCGGCAGACTAATTGGTTCAGGTATGAAGTTCTCTTAGTGGTGTAACTGTGCAGAGAGAGAGAGAGACAAAGAGAGAAAGAGAGTATTCACTATATTATTACCGTCACTCACCCGTCTACTGGTCAAGACTGTTCCCACCACCCAAATGTTACCGTGACCCTAAGGAAAAGTGAATCAACAGAAGAATGAACGAGGACTGGAACGGTTCGAGTCCAACTCCATTCATCTATTATATTTATTCACTGAGAGTCGATCACTATCACTTATTCTTGGTTTATAAGAAATTATGTATAACCTGCGGAATATTTTTTTGAAAAATATCCAGAGGTCTACTACCAGAAAGATCTACTTACTACACTAGTATCCAGAGGTCTAGGATACTAGTGTAGTAAGTATATAATTGTGGTCGTACACCTCTGGATTACTATTGCAGTCAGTAGATCTTTCTGGTCCTAGGTCTCAGGAGAGTGTTGTAAGTCTTACTCGTCTATATGCTCTTTTATCTACGCAAGACTTCTCTCTGCACTGTCCTGGCCTCAGGACACCTGCATTATCATTTGACTAATTGTACTACCGCAGTCACACTCCCCGCCTGATTATGTCCTCAGAGTGGATCGCGGCGAGTGCGAACGCTCAAGTTAGTGGCCGTCGGATAAGACCGTAGACCAAGATCTAAAGGAAGATTGTTAAACACAAACAGGAAAAGCCAACAATGGCAGCTGTTTTTTACTATTTGTTTTGTACCATCCTTCCTTTAGCTTTCGTGACTCTTATATTTCTTGGTGTTAGCTGATACTCGTGACGTATAGCGCAAGAGAAGAATGTGCCAGGCCTGACCTAACACTGTAACACTTAGTTGCGAGTGTATTTTGGGTGCTAAGTCTCCCTCCCCCCTCACACTATACAGTATACCCTTGAGTACAGCCACTACACAACACACTACACGTGGAGGACCAAGTTTTATCTGATAAGATAACGTTCTAACGTGAGAAGCTCAGAGTTGTTATTGTCGTTACATGTCAGGTCCTTGCAAGCTTCTTGTAACTTCTGGTCGTCGTTACATGTCAGGTCCTTGCAAGCTTCTTGTAACTTCTGGTCGTCGTTACATGTCAGGTCCTTGCAAGCTTCTTGTAACTTCTGGTCCTCGTTACATGTCAGGTCCTTGCAAGCTTCTTGTAACTTCTGGTCGTCGTTACATGTCAGGTCCTTGCAAGCTTCTTGTAACTTCTGGTCGTCGTTACATGTCAGGTCCTTGCAAGCTTCTTGTAACTTCTGGTCGTCGTTACATGTCAGGTCCTTGCAAGCTTCTTGTAACTTCTGGTCGTCGTTACATGTCAGGTCCTTGCAAGCTTCTTGTAACTTCTGGTCGTCGTTACATGTCAGTCAAGCTTTCTCAAGCTTCTTGTAATGTTTAATATTTCCTAGTTACAATATGAAGGGATTATATATTCTTTCCTTTAGAAGTAGCGACTCTCGTAGCTGTATTTATGTATGCTACTGCAGCTACTGATGTGAAATCAAGTTTGTATCAAGTAGTTAATGTAGACTGATCTCTAGAGTGAAGGTTGACTTCACGTCTCGCAGCCAGCTCTGTCACTTGGCTTTTTTCTTTTTAACGCGTTATTCTTCAGGTTGCTTTTACTTGCGGCTCCTCACATCTACATAAACATCGTAAAATGATCAGCCATCACCATTATAACTTTATCTAAATTTCCTCTTGAAGATTTCTACCATGGTACTGTTACAAGTGTACAATGCCACCTGCCCTTCATGGTGCCATTGTTTGGGTGAATGAATGAGGGACGTTTATGTTCTCTGCACACTTGCTATGACCAACAGTTGCTTAGCTTTTATGCAAGGTAGGATTACTGGAAGTATTAGACTTCTAAAGACATACACTCCTCACTGGGACTTTTATTAATGCAACATTTCGCCCACATGAGACTTTATCGATTACTTGATAAAGCTCCAGGTAGGTGAAACGTTGCATTAATAAACATATTCACTTGCTGTGTATGTCTTTATACCCAAAATATTAGACTGTATGTTCTAGTATGGAGACATATTTTACATTAGGGTTTTCTCAATGTTATTCTTGTTTCCGTAGCGAAGGACCTTCAGTTTTTCTTCATTAATATTTTTAGCTTGACTTTATAGAAGAGTTGGTGTGCTTGTGTTGTTTTCTTCTCAGCACAAACTACTTGAAATAAAAAAAAATGCAAACAATGTGACATTATTATCTTCATCAAGTTGTTTACAGTCGTATCATGATTAATCGAGTCACTGGGACAATTTATTGGCAGTGTTTCGGTTCTGGAACCGTTGTGGTCACTCCAGTCACCTGTCGTCCTTGTCCGTATACATTACCAACAAGATGAAGAATTAGACACATGTGCAACATCTGCGCATCTTTATTTGTAGATGTTGCACATGTGTCTAATTCTTCACCATGTGTGCTCATGGTTACAGTGTGTATCATATTCCAAGTGACGGTATCACGCATCAGTTTTATCACGGGCAACTTTCAGTTGTTTGTGGCGTTACCCCACCAGGTTGATATGGTGTTGTCTTTACTGTGTTATCTCAGATATGAGCAACAACAACAGTACACCATGGAGCCTCCTACCTAACATACACTCAACTCTTATAATCTCCGCTATACACTGATTTTTTTTTTGTAAATGCAATTGAGTAATTGCATGGAAAATTGACTGGAACGTATTGGGATGTCCTTTCCACGCGCTGTACAGTTTTGGATGTACTTTTCTCAATTACGTTTACAAAAAAATCGCACTGTATAGAAATTCATATAGATTTTTATTTCTGAATTGAATTTTTATTATATATATATATATATATATATATATATATATATATATATATATATATATATATATATATATATATATATATATATTGAAATGTTTAGAGAGACGGAGCAAGGAGGAAGTGAGCAGTATTTAAGTTAGGTTAGGTTGGTGTAAGTTGATAGTGCACTGTGATAACATTGAGAATAATTCTGCAATTCCATCATTGTATGAATACTTATTAAAAATCCCCAGTTATAACAATGAAATTTTTTTATAAAATAATGGAAATGTTTTTAGAAATTTAAATAGGTTAGGATATGTTGGGTTTGGTTGACCTGTACTTGCAGGGTGAACAATGTAAATAGGTTAGTATTAATTAAGTTGGTTTGGCCTCTACTTGTAAGACAAATAATACAAATAAATTAGGTTAGTTTGACCTGTACGTGTAGGATATACTACAATAATTTTGAGAATATTATTAACAACTCAGTCAAATATATGTATATATTGTGGGTTGAGTTTGAGTAGGTTACACAAAAGTCTACTATGACCTTAATGACATTATTAAATATCAGCAAATAAACATTATTATCAGTAAATAAACATTATTAAATATCAGTAAATAAACATTATTATCAGTAAATAAACATTATTATCAGTAAATAAACATTATTATCAGTAAATAAACATTATTATCAGTAAATAAACATTATTATCAGTAAATAAACATTATTATCAGTAAATAAACATTATTATCAGTAAATAAACATTATTATCAGTAAATAAACATTATTAAATATCAGTAAATATACATGATTAAATATCAATAAATAAACATTATTATCAGTAAATAAACATTATTAAATATCAGCAAATAAACATTATTATCAGTAAATAAACATTATTAAATATCAGCAAATAAACATTATTATCAGTAAATAAACATTATTAAATATCAGTAAATAAACATTATTATCAGTAAATAAACATTATTAAATATCAGTAAATAAACATTATTATCAGTAAATAAACATTATTAAATATCAGTAAATAAACATTATTATCAGTAAATAAACATTATTAAATATCAGCAAATAAACATTATTATCAGTAAATAAACATTATTAAATATCAGTAAATAAACATGAATAAATATCAATAAATAAACATTTTTATCAGTAAATAAACATTCAATATCAGTAAATAAACATTAAATATCAGTAAATAAACATTAAATATCGGTAAATAAACATTCAATATCAGTAAATAAATATTATCAGTAAATAAACATTATTAAGGCTATTAATCTTAATTTTTGACGGTGTGGCCCGGTAATCCAAGGGAAGGTCTCACTCAGATGAAATACCTGTCCTGTTTTCTGACACATCTGACCTACTCTAGCCTGGTTTAAATACAGATGTGATATGGAAAATAATAATGAAACTGTATGTTAACTGTTTTATTTAAACCATCTATGATGACGAGACTGGGGAAACTCTTGAATTATGTGAAGTTTTATTAAAACCTCTCGGAACTCTGAATTAAACCTAGTATAGGGTTTATGACACCCAGCTGTGACACGATTCTTTGTGACACAGCTGTGACATGATTCCTGGTGACACCCAGCTGTGACATGATTCCTTGTGACACCCAGCTGTGACATGACTCCTTGTGACACCCAGGTGTGACATGACTCCTGGTGACACCCAGCTGTGACATGACTCCTGGTGACACCCAGCTGTGACATGACTCCTTGTGACACCCAGCTGTGACATGACTCCTGGTGACACCCAGCTGTGACATGACTTCTTGTGACACCCAGCTGTGACATGACTCCTGGTGACACCCAGCTGTGACATGACTTCTTGTGACACCCAGCTGTGACGTGACTCCTTATGAGGATACATTAATGTAGAGTAGGGGCACATTAATATTGGGTAGGGTACATTGCATGAGATTTAATATTTTTATGAATCCTTCCACTCTTTTCCCCACCCCCTCCCCAACCGCCGGACCTCCTCGCTACCTCCGCTTATTACGCGCACGAGAGGTGCGCCTCCTACATAGCGTGTTGTAGAGTCACACCGTATCGATTGTTTTCCACTGCTCCAGTGGATGGATCTTAGGCACCCCTGCTGTTGACTGCCTTTATACTCCTCGGAGACTGTGTGACAACACATTCATAATATTCTCTCTCTCTCTCTCTCTCTCTCTCTCTCTCTCTCTCTCTCTCTCTCTCTCTCTCTCTCTCTCTCTCTCTCTCTCTCTCTCTCTCTCCCAGGTGGGTGTACAAGCATGTGCGTGTGGGGCGCGGTAGTAACTTCTGTAAGTGTTTTTTGTCATAACGCGACTGTTTACGTGCTGTGGTCGCTGGAGACAATGTTCCACACATCTCCCGACCAAAAAATATATATATATTCCCTGATTTGGTGGGACGGTTTTTTGGATTTGTGTGTGTCTGTGCGAGTGTGTGTGTGTGTGTGTGTGTCTGTGCAAGTGTGTGTGTGTCTGTGCGAGTGTGTGTGTGTGTGTGTGTCTGTACGAGTGTGTGTGTGTGTGTTGTGTGTGTGTGTGTGTGTGTGTGTGTGTGTGTGTGTGTGTGTGTGGGATACTGGTGTAAGATGTTACAGAGATATAAGTTGCAACAGTGTAATGCTTACGAAACTTGCTTTACTGAAGTGTTGGCAATTCGACTTCGTTATGCAATACGAATGCACGCTTGCGTGCGTGCCTGCACACGCGAACACCCACCTAATTGGGAAGTGATGGGAGGTGGAGGAGAAATTCTTACCAAAAAAAAGACAAGACATAGTGAAAAGAACAAAGATCGTGCTTATCCACACATCCAGAGCGGAAAAATAGAGAAGTGGCAGAGCATGGAATATTGGCAGAGTGGTTGATGGCAGAGACGTGAACACGATAACCAAGGACGAAGAGGCAATTGTCTGAAGGCAAGATCAGTGACAATTTGAGAAACACATGACGTCCAAGACCAAATCTGAATCCAAACTATTGCACTCCTGCACGAGAAGGAAGATCTTGCGGGAAAGTAGACTTTACGGGAAGGTAGACTTTGCGGGAAGGTAGACTTTACGGGAAGGTAGACTTACGGGAATGTAGACTTACGGGAAGGTAGACTTTACGGTAAGGTAGACTTTACGGGAAGGTAGACTTTACGGGAAGGTAGACTTACGGGAATGTAGACTTACGGGAAAGTAGACTTACGGGAAGGTAGACTTACGGGAAGGTAGACCTTGCAGGAAAGGAGATCTTACGAGTATGGAAACAAGGTTTGTGACGAACTGAGCAGAGTATTGAAGTAGGAGCTGTGTGTGGAATCAGAGATATAGATGGAGAGACAAAGAAGTGTCACCGGGGAGACGGAGAGAGAGGCAGGGAACACTAAACAACATGATAAATTAACTGATTGGATATATCAAAACCAAAAAGAGTTGAAGGTGTGTCATCTAGGGTGCTGAGAGAACCAACACAAGTACTGTGTGAACCACTAGCAAAGCAAAACAAGTACTGTGTGAACCACTAGCAAAACAACACAAGTACTGTGTGAACCACTAGCAAAACAAACACAAGTATTATGTGAACCACTAGCGAAACGAAACAAGTACTGTGTGAACCACTAGCAAAGCAACACAAGTACTGTGTGAACCACTAGCAAAACAACACAAGTACTGTGTGAACCACTAGCAAAACAACACAAGTACTGTGTGAACCACTAGCAAAACAACACAAGTATTATGTGAACCACTAGCGAAACGACACAAGTACTGTGTGAACCACTAGCAAAACAACACAAGTACTCTGTGAACCCATAGCAAAACAACACAAGTACTCTGTGAACCACTAGCAAAGCAACACAAGTACTGTGTGAACCACTAGCAAAACAACACAAGTATTATGTGAACCCATAGCAAAACAACACAAGTACTGTGTGAACCACTAGCAAAGCAACACAAGTACTGTGTGAACCACTAGCAAAACAACACAAGTATTATGTGAACCACGAGCAAAGCAGCACAAGTACTCTGTGAACCCATAGCAAAACAACACAAGTATTATGTGAACCACTAGCAAAACAACACAAGTATTATGTGAACCACTAGCAAAACGACACAAGTACTGTGTGAACCACTAGCAAAGAAACACAAGTACTATGTGAACCACTAGCAAAGAAACACAAGTACTATGTGAACCACTAGCAAAGCAACACAAGTATTATGTGAACCACTAGCAAAACAATACAAGTACTATGTGAACCACTAGCAAAACAACACAAGTACTGTGTGAACCACTAGCAAAACAACACAAGTATTATGTGAACCACTAGCAAAACAACACAAGTATTATGTGAACCACTAGCAAAACGACACAAGTACTGTGTGAACCACTAGCCAAGAAACACAAGTACTATGTGAACCACTAGCAAAACAACACAAGTACTGTGTGAACCACTAGCAAAGCAACACAAGTACTGTGTGAACCACTAGCAAAGCAACACAAGTACTGGGTAATGGATAAGTTAGTGGTGAGATTCCAACCTGGGTTGAAAGGAGGAAAGTCCTGTTTTAAGAACTTACCAAGTTCTACATCATTGGTAATATTAATAAAGCAGGAGAGGTCTGCTTATTCCTGGACTTTGAAAAGGCAGTTGATACTGCAACGTTACAATAGAAGTTGATCCACAGACTTATAAAAAAATGCCAATGATTGCGGAAAAGGCAGTACACTGGATGACCTGAGGTAAGGGAAGCAGAGTGAAGCTCAGGTCGGTGCTGAGACCGGTGGTACTACACTAAAACTCATATACATTAACAACATATCAGTAGAGGTAGCATCCTTCGTATCAGTCTTCTTGAAAAGTTTAAAATTATGAGGAGAATGAAAACTGGAAGAGTAACACTCAAATAAATATATCCTGAAATTTAACCCCAGCAAGTTAAAAGTTACGAAAATCGGGAGAGGAAAAACACTGGTGACGTAGAATATACTGTATAGCACGATGCGTCTCTCCTGAAGACCATACTGTATAGCACGATGCGTCTCTCCTGAAGACCATCGTCTGACCAACACTTCACCTGTGCAACACAATTTACTAGGACTCTCTTAAGTTGTTTCTACTTGCAATAAACTAATTACCATTTGTACATTTTATTCATAATATCTATCAATCTATATATATGACGTGCCGAATATGTAAAACTGGTCAATTAGCAAGAACTCATTTAAAATTAAGTCTTTCCTAAATTTTTCTCTTATACGTTTAAAGATATTTTTTTTTCATTTATGTTAATATAAAAATTAATAATTTTGTACCAAAAGAACCTTATAAAACTTACTTAATCTTATTATAACAAGCGCATTTTAAATTAGCCTAATCCTATTTTAGATAAGTTTACAATAATTTAATAATAAACAAACACAATGAAATATATTTTTTTCGTTAGGTTCAGAATGATTTTTGCGAAATTACTGCATACACAAATTTTCGCTTACATTATTGGGCAAAGAAAAGACAAGCGAAAATTTGTGTATGCAATAATTTCGCAAAAATCATTCTGACCCTAACGGAAGAAAATATATTTCATTGTGTTTGTTTATTATTAAATTATTGTAAACTTATCTAAAATATCTTTAGTTGGATTAGGCTAAATTAAATTGAGCTTGTTATAAATAATAAGTTAGGTAAGTTTTTAAAGTTTTCTTTTAGTACAAAATTATTAATTTTCACATTAACATTAATGAAAAAATATATCTTTAATCGTATAAGAGAAAATTTAAGGAAAGACTTAATTTTAAATGAGTTCTTGCTAATTGACCAGTTTTACTTATTCGTCAGTATTGCAACAATCTGCATTGTTGCTATACTGACGTGTATAAATATATATATATATATATACAGTGGTACCCCGGTTTACGATGGTCCCCAAACTCACCCTTTTATGTAAGTTTATTTTTTTAAATGCTTTTGTAAGTGTAATTTTGGGGGTCTAAAAGGACTAGTCTATTTTACAACTTTTCTTAAGGAGATAAATTCGTTTGGTAATGGCACTTGAACAGCATTCTGGAATGAAAAAATATCGTAAACCGGGGTACCACTGTATATATATATATATATATATATATATATATATATATATATATATATATATACACGTGTGTATATATATACACACGTCAGTATAGCAACAATGCAGATTGTTGCTATAGAGAGTTGAATTGATGAGGAAAGCAGTCCATCACATATTCATCACCAGACTCTATTACCACAATTACTAGCATTATTACCACTGTATACCTTTTTTTTGCATTCTCTCAGCCAGGTCTGGTCCCAGGCTTTTCTGTTGAATACATGGTCAACTAGGCTGTTGCTGTTGGCGGCACACTGGCTCACATAGCCATCACAGCCTGGTTGATCTGACACTTGGGGAAGGTAATGATCCACTCTCACTTTGAGAACTTGTGCACTTGTCGCAGCAATATTTCTGATATCTGCTGGTAGCAAGTTAAATAGTCTTGGACTACAAGTGTAGAGACAGTATTTTACTGCTTTCACTGGGTTTCTTTTACACTTCCATATCTGTCACTCCAGTACGTTATGTTAATGTCTAGGTTTGGGATCTGTCCCTCCGGTATCTTCCATGTATATATTATGAGGTATCTTTCTCTCTCTCTCTCTCTCTCTCTCTCTCTCTCTCTCTCTCTCTCTCTCTCTCTCTCTCTCTCTCTCTCTCTCTAACTCTTACCACTACTACCATCCCTGGTATCAACACTTCACTGCTACTGCCACACCTAACACCACTACTGTTCTTATCACCAAATCTAGCACCCCATCACCACTACCACTCTCACCACCGCCACACTACCACTGTTAACGCCGCCGCCACCACCACCACTACCACTGTTACCACCACTGCGTACAAATAATACTCAGTGACAGATGGGTAGCAGGACGGGCGGCACAGTGACAGGATAGGTAGCAGGACGGGCGGCACAGTGACAGGATGGGTAGCAGGACGGGCGGCACAGTGACAGGATGGGTGCACAATGCAGGACGGGCGGCACAGTGACAGAATGGGTGCACAATGCAGGAGGGACGGCACAGTGACAGGATGGGTGCACAATGCAGGAGGGACGGCACAGTGACAGGATGAGTGCACAATGCAGGAGGGACGGCACAGTGACAGGACGGGTGGCGCGGCTAGAACTGCCCACTATCCCTCGACAGGCACCCTCTGTCTGCAAACACTCACACATGCGCACATGTGCACGCACTCGCACATGCTCACTCGTGGACGCGCTCACACCTACGCATTATTGAATGCTCTCTTTCACTCTCACACTTGTTCTTTCACACTTGTTCCTTCACTCTCACACTTGTTCTTTCACTCTCACACTTGTTCTTTCACTCTCACACTTGTTCTTTCACACTTGTTCCTTCACTCTCACACTTGTTCTTTCACTCTCACACTTGTTCCTTCACTCTCACACTTGTTCCTTCACTCTCACACTTGTTCTTTCACACTTGTTCCTTCACTCTCACACTTGTTCTTTCACACTTGTTCCTTCACTCTCACACTTGTTCTTTCACTCTCACACTTGTTTTTTCACTCTCACACTTGTTCTTTCACTCTCACACTTGTTCTTTCACTCTCACACTTGTTCTTTCACACTTGTTCCTTCACTCTCACACTTGTTCTTTCACACTTGTTGATTCACTCTCACACTTGTTCTTTCACTCTCACACTTGTTCTTTCACTCTCACACTTGTACTTTCACACTTGTTCCTTCACTCTCACACTTGTTCTTTCACTCTCACACTTGTTCTTTCACACTTGTTCCTTCACTCTCACACTTGTTCTTTCACACTTGTTCCTTCACTTTAAACATCTACATTAAGAACATAAGAACATAAGAAAGGAGGAACACTGCAGCAGGCCTGTTGGCCCATACTAGGCAGGTCCATCACATTCCATCCCACTAACAAGATATTTGTTCAACCCAATCTTCAATGCTACCTAAGAAATAAGCTTTGATAATTCTATTTACTCATGTACAATTCCCACTCAAACCCAGAAAATTTTCCAAAACATTTTAAATAAATTCCGTATGAGGCGTAGTTTTTAACTCATGTGATTGTCATTGTAAGTCTGTGTTGTTATTGTCTGTGTTGTCATTGTAAGTCTGTGTTGTCATTGTAAGTGTGTTATCATTGTAAGTCAGTGTTATTGTAAGTGTGTAATCTTTCTAAGTCTGTGTTATTGTAAGTCTGTGTTATCATTGTAAGTCTGTGTTATCATTGTAAGTCTGTGTTATTGTAAGTCTGTGTTATTATTGTAAGTCTGTGTTATTGTAAGTCTGTGTTATCATTGTAAGTCTGTGTTATCATTGTAAGTCTGTGTTATCATTGTAAGTCTGTGTTATTGTAAGTCTGTGTTATCATTGTAAGTCTGTGTTATCATTGTAAGTCTGTGTTATCATTGTAAGTCTGTGTTATCATTGTAAGTGTGTTATTGTAAGTCTGTGTTATCATTGTAAGTCTGTTATCATTGTAAATTTGTTATCATTGTAAGTCTGTGTTCTTATTGTAAGTCTGTGTTGTAAGTCTACCCCCGTCCGCCTGGCCTGGTTGACCAGGCGGCCTGTTGGCCGCCTGATCAGCCAGGCTGTTTGTGCTAGTGGCCAGCAAGCCCACTTAGTCACTATAACCCAGCTGATGCGACACTTGTAGCACGAAGATGACCAGATTCTTTTTGGTAAACTTTAATCTTTGTTCTGCCACAGTGTTTTTTGATCGTCCCCAAGGTACCCCTGCTCTTCACTGGGTATATTTCACACTTCCACTTCTGGTGAAGTACAGTGTCAAAGGTTTTTCTCTAGTCCAAGAATATGCAGTCGACCCATCCTTGTTTTTTTTCTTGTTTAGTTTCCTTGTTCTGCCAAACTTTTCATGAGTATCTTACAACTGAGCGTGTACACACACACACACACACACATGTGCCTAGGACAAAATGGTAACTAACACACACACACACACAGGGAACAGAGGGGGTGGATGAGTGGCACTGCTTATCAAAAACCAAAGGGATTTTGATGAGCTGGAGAGAGGAGACAGGAGAAGTAAGAGATTACATAATTGGAACACTTCAGTCTGGAGGTCCCAGGGAAGTAATTTCAGTGATGTAACCCACCACAGAACAGCAGGAGGTCAAGGCAAGAGTATAATGAGAGTAACAGAGCGATGGTGGACACAGTGGCGGAAGTGGCCAGAAGGGCTCATGCGAGCAGGGCAAAGCTGCTGATTATGGGTGACTTTAACCACAAGGAAATCCACTGGGAGAACCTGGAGACACATGGGGGCCCGGAAACTTGGAGGGCTAAGATGATGGAGGTGGTACTGGAAAACCTCATGTACCAACACGTAAGGGACACTACCAGAGAGAGAGGAGAGGATGAACCAGCGAGACTGGACCTTTTATTCACCTTGAGATGTGCAGATATTGAGGACATCACATATGAAAGACTCCTCGGGGCCAGTGATCATGTGGTTCTGAGCTTCGAATACATAGTAGAGTTACAAGTGGAGAGGGAAGCAGGAAGGACAGGACGAATGAAGCCAAACTACAAGAAAGGGGACAATGCAGGCATGAAGAATTTCCTTCACGAGGTTCAGTGGGACAGAGAACTGGCAGGGAAGTCAGTAAACGAGATGATGGAATATGTGACAACAATATGCAAGGAAGCTGATTAGAGGTTTGTACCGAGGGGTAACATAAATAATGAGAAAGCCAGGATAAACCCTATGTTCACCCAAAGGTGTAGGGAGGCCAAAACCAAGTGTGGTAGAGAATGGAAGAAGTATAGAAGGCAAAGGACCCAGGAGAGTAAAGAGAGCAGACGTAGAGCAAGAAATGAATATGCACAGGTAAGAAGGGAGGCCCAACGGCAATACGAAAATGACATAGCAGCGAAAGCCAAATCTGACCCGAAGCTGTTGTACAGCCACATCAGGAGGAAAACAACAGTCAAGGACCAGATAATCAGGCTGAGGAAGGAAGGAGGGGAGATCACAAGAAACGACCGCGAAGTATGTGAGGAGCTCAACATGGGATTCAAAAAAGTGGACAGAAGGGACTCCAGAAAGACGGAGAGGCAGGGTTCACCATCAAGTGTTGGACACAATACATACAACCGAGGAAGAAGTGAAGAGGCTGCTAAGCGAGCTAGATACCTCAAAGGCGATGTGGCCAGATAACATCTCTTCATGGGTCCTGAGAGAGGGAGCAGAGGCGCTATGTGTACCACTAACATCAATCTTCAACACATCTATCGAAACAGGGCGACTACCTGAGGTATGGAAGACAGCAGATGTAGTCACAATTTTAAAAAAAAGGAGACAGACATGAAGCATTAAACTACAGACCAGTGTCACTAACATGTATAGTATGCAAAGTCATGGAGAAGATTATCAGAAGAGTGGTGGAGCACCTAGAAAGGAACGAGCTTATCGACGACAGCCAGCACGGGACAGGAAATCCTGTGTCACAAGTCTACTGGAGTTCTATGACAGGGTGACAGCAGTAAGACAGAGAGAGGGGTGGGTAGACTGCATTTTCTTGGACTGTAAGAAGGCGTTTGACACAGTTCCACACAAGAGATTAGTGCAAAAACTGGAGGACCAGGGAGGTATAAAAGGGAAGGTACTACAATTGATCAAGGAATACCTGTCAGAAAGACAGCGAGTCATGGTGCATGGCGAGGTGTTAAAGTCTGCACCTGTAACGAGCGGGGTTCCACAGGCGTCAGTCTTAGGACAGGTGCTGTTTCTGGTATTTTTGAACATGACGAAAGGAATAGACTCCGAAGTGTCCCTGTTTGCAGATGATGTGAAGTTGATGAGACGAATTCAATCGGACGAGGACCAGGCAGAATTACAAAGGGATCTGGACAGGCTGCAGGCCTGGTCCAGCAACTGGCTCCTGGAGTACAGTCTAGGGGCCAGAGACTACAAACCTCACTCAAGGAAAAGGATCTTGGGGTGAGTATAACACCGGGCACATCTGAGGCGCACATCAACCAAATAAATGCTGCAGCATACGGGCGCCTGGCAAACCTAAGAACAGCATTCCGACATCTTAATAAGGAATCGTTCAGGACCCTGTACACTGTGTACGTTAGGCCCATATTGGAGTATGCAGCACCAGTTTGGAACCCACACCTAGCCAAGCATGTAAGGAAGCTAGAAAAAGTGCTCATTTTTTGCAACAAGACTAGTCCCGGAGCTAAGGGGTATGTACTACGAGGAGAGGTTAAGGGAAATCGACCTGACGACACTGGAAAACAGGAGAGATAGGGGGGATATGATAACGACATATAAAATACTGAGAGGAATCGACAAGGTGGACAGAGACAGAATGTTCCAGAAATGGGACACAGCAACAAGGGGACACAGTTGGAAGTTGAAGACTCAGATGAATCACAGGGATGTTAGGAAGTATTTCTTCAGTCACAGAGTTGTCAGTAAGTGGAATAGTCTGGGAAGTGATGTAGTAGAGGCAGGATCCATACATAGCTTTAAGAAGAGGTATGATGAAGCTCATAGTAGCGGCCAGTGAAGAGGCGGGATTAGGAGCTGTGACTCGATCCCTGCAACCACAACTAGGTGAGTACACACACACACACAGTAGCGGCCAGTGAAGAGGCGGGGCCAGGAGCTATGACTGGACCCCTGCAACCACAACTAGGTGACCACAACTAGGTGAGTACATACACAAACCACATCATCACTACACTAAAACAAAACAAAAAATATAGGATTATTTCTTTACATTAAAAATTTATAAAGGTCTCGGTTACCGTAAATGATTTTTCTGTGTAAGAACGAGAGAGAGAGAGAGAGAGAGAGAGAGAGAGAGAGAGAGAGAGAGAGAGAGAGAGAGAGAGAGAGAGCGAGAGAGCGAGGGAGAGAGAGAGAGAGAGAGAGAGAGAGAGAGAGAGAGAGAGAGAGAGAGAGAGAGAGAGAGAGAGAGAGAGGTGGTGGTTGAGTCCAGCAGGTAGTTATGGTGAATACATAAGAGATGTAGTATCCCACTCTACATTCCATCTTCCACGACACTACCTTCATTCCCCGTCTATCTTCCCCCCCCCTCTTCACCAAGCCCTCCTCTCTCCCCCTTTTACCACCACCTTTCTTCTCCCCCCTCACCACTACCCCGTCCTCTCTCCTCCCACCATCACCCCCTCTTATAGCCCTCACCACCACCCACTCCTCTCTCCTCCGATCACCACCCCTTCTTATAGCCCTCATCACCACCCCTCCTATCCCACTCACCACCACCCTTCCTATCCCTCTCACCACCACCCCCTCTAATAGCCCTCACCACCACCCTCCTCTCTTCACCACCATCCCCTCTTATAGCTTTCACCACTACCCTCCTCTCTCCTCCCACCACCCCTTTTATAACCCTCACCACCACCCCTCTTATATCCTTTACCACCACCCCTCATAGCATTCATCACCACTCCCTGTCATAGCCTTCACGACCACCCCTCTTATAGCCATCACCACCACCCTTCTTATAGCCTTCACCACCACCCCTCCACTCCTCACCACCACCCCCTCCTTTCCTCCTCACCACCACCCCCTCCTCCACTCCTCACCACCACCCCCTCCTTTCCTCACCACCACCCCTCCTTTCCTCCTCACCCCCCCCTCCTCTCTGAGTATTGTTAATGTAAGACAATTTAGGATATGCATGAAATTAATTCTTTGATGACTGAGAAGAGCGTGAAGGTGTCTCTTAACACACATATTGTGTGATGCTTTGGTAGTACCCTCACTGTCTGCTGGTGTAGACACTGCCAGGGAGAGGCAGTACCCTCACTGTCTGCTGGTGTAGACACTGCCAGGGAGAGGCAGTACCCTCACTGTCTGCTGGTGTAGACACTGCCAGGGAGAGGCAGTACCCTCACTGTATGCTGGTGTAGACACTGCCAGGGAGAGGCAGTACCCTCACTGTCTGCTGGTGTAGACACTGCCAGGGAGAGGCAGTACCCTCACTGTCTGCTGGTGTAGACACTGCCAGGGAGAGGCAGTACCCTCACTGTCTGCTGGTGTAGACACTGCCAGGGAGAGGCAGTACCCTCACTGTCTGCTGGTGTAGACACTGCCAGGGAGAGGCAGTACCCTCACTGTCTGCTGGTGTAGACACTGCCAGGGAGAGGCAGTACCCTCACTGTCTGCTGGTATAGACACTGCCAGGGAGGGGCAGTACCCTGTATGCTGGTGCAGTCACTGCCAGAGAGGGGCAGCACCCTCACTGTCTGCTGGTGTAGACACTGCCAGAGAGAGGTAGTACCCTCACTGTCTGCTGGTGTAGACACTGCCAGGGAGAGGCAGTACCCTCACTGTCTGCTGGTGTAGACACTGTCAGGGAGGGGCAGTGCCCTGTATGCTGGTGTAGACACTGCGAGGGAGATGCAGTACGTACCCTTACTGTCTGCTGGTATAGACACTGCCAGGGAGGGGCAGTGCCCTGTATGCTGGTGTAGTCACTGCCAGAGAGGGGCAGCACCATCACTGTCTGCTGGTGTACACACTGCCAGAGAGGGGCAGCACCCTCACTGTCTACTGATGTAGTCACTGCCAGAGAGGGGCGGTACCCTCACTGTCTACTGATGTAGTCACTGCCAGGGAGGGGCGGTACCCTCACTGTCTACTGATGTAGTCACTGCCAGAGAGGGGCAGCACCCTCACTGTCTACTGATGTAGTCACTGCCAGGGAGGGGCGGTACCCTCGCTGTTTTTGCGAATGTTCCGAAGCATTATTGTTGTTATGTGTGGGTCACCTACTTGTTGTATGCGTGGATGGATTCCTGGGGTGATCACTCCCGCGGGCGGTCCTAGACAAGACTTCCTCATACTAGCAGTACACTGAACCACCTAGGCAGTACACTCACCAGATCAGGCACTGACTTGAGGAACTTATCAGGTTCGCCCTTGGAGACAGCTAGGGGCCTGTTGATAATTATCGTTATATGTAAAGGGAAGGTGTTAAAATGTCTTGGTTTCTTTATACTTATTGAGTTATCTCTTTGTGCATTAATGGCGACCCTACTTTTTATTGGAGATCATCATGCACCGTCTGCCTAGTCTCTTGGTCTCGTGCTGAGTAATTTCTGTGTGCACATTTGGGACCAATCCCTCCAGAATTTTCCAGGTATAAATTACGATGAATCTTTTTCGCCCACGTTTCAAGGAGGACACTTCATGAGACTTCAGGCGTTCCAATAATTTAGGTGTTGGCTGAATTTATGCAGCCAGAGAAAATGTTAAGAGTCTCAGACTGATTAAACTTATTTAGTTATGTCTTAGTGTACTCATCGCTTGCTTTTCATTGGGGACATTTTGTAATAATAGTTGCGGTAATATAACCAGGAACTATTCAAGCTAATGACAATAACAAAGATAAATAATAGAGAGCGTACGTAGGTTTATCATGTACGGATGATGACGGTGTGGTGGTGGGCGTGTGATGTGTCCAGTGTGGTGGTGGGCGTGTGATGTGTCCAGTATGGTGGTGGGCGTGTGATGTGTCCAGTGTGGTGGTGGGTGTGATGTGGTGAGTGTGGGTGGTGGTCATGAGGTATGCGGTTGTTAATATTGCTAGTGTAAGCAGTATACATGGCTTGTGTACGTACCTTGCTACCTCCACCACACACTACAATACCAGGGTACTAACAGAGTCTGTGTTGATTACGAAGCTGCAGAAATATGGTAGGTTGTGTTGAGATGGGGGTAGCAGGGGTATGTTCTGGTGTCCTGCCACAGGTGCTAGCAGCACTCGCCCCAACCTCCTTCCTCCAACGTTTCTGCAGGTTGTGGTCACGTCAACGTAGATTGGGTGGGGGGGAATTTACGTTCCCTCGAGAAGATAGTAAAGATAAGGTGGATAAGGTGTAGAGGAGCGCAGTACCCTGGTGATGTTCGTGGGCACCACTGCTGGTGGTGGTACACCTGTGGCCTCAAGCACGAGTCGTCTCCACGGTGCCCTCCTGATGGTGGTGTTAATGGACTCGCCTGCAAGTACAACAAAACCTCTTGCAGTTGACAATCATTCCACTTGCCATACATGGCGCCACACATGTGTTCAACCTCACTTGAGCCGCGTTCCTACCACCAGGCACCACCAAACTCTCGTCCTGAGTGAAGGAAGAACCTGGAGGATCTAAGCACTCACACTCAGTGAAGGAAGACCCTGATGGGTCTAAGCACTCACACTCAGTGAAGGAAGACCCCGGAGAGTTCAAGTATTCACACTCAGTAAAGGGATGGGATGTGATAATGGGTTTCTGTGAGTATACTGAAGCGGGTCTTAGTAAAGTGCTGATCTATTCAGCAGTGGACACCGCTGGTGTACCTGTACAAGGGATACATCCAACTTCAGTAAACAAGACATTATCACACTGTGTGTTAATTGTACACACTTCTCGGTGTATACTGAGAGGGAAGTGAAGGCAGACCTGGGCGTTAAGGGGTACGTAAGTTCCCCCCGTCTTCTAATAACATGTTCATTTTTCCACTATAATCTACCTATAGCATTTGCTTTGTCTGTTTTGTATGATGAAGTCCAGGATCTTTCCTTAATTCATGGTATAACTTGACAAATCTTTGAGGACAGTTGTGTTGGAGAGGTCTGAGCTGTGCTCACACCTCTCCAACACAACTGTCTTCAAAGATTATAGTGGAAAAATGAACATATTGGTTCATTTGTAGTATGACCAAGTGTCAACGATATGTTCACACTCACCACTCTTGTTAATTAATACTCTTGTAACAGTAGAAATTATCCGTCAGTGTTCAGTAATACATTCCATCACCTACCTTACGTTAGTGTTGTCTTTGAGGTGAAGGTATTGTTGGTAAATTAAACAAGGTAAACAGCTAAGGAGATACTGAATGAACACGCAAACTTCATCTGTGACACTGTAAAAGGTTATATGTGTATGTGTGTTTGTTCGTTCGTTACTAGTTATCAAAGGCACATGTCGATAGACACTTGGCATTTGTGTATGTTCGTCCTTTCGTTATTAGTTGTCAAAGATACTTATCCATAGACACTTGGCCTGTGTACTTACCTATTTGTGGTTGGAGGGGTCCAAGTGTGTGTGTGTACTCACCTATATGTGGTTGTTGTGTGTGTGTGCGAGTGTTTGTGTTATAATGTGATAAGCGGCTAGGTTCCATATAAAGCGTAATGATAGTTATAGGCTGGTTAGATTTAGTAGAGATGGGCAGGATGGAAGGCAGCAGAAATGGTTAGTGTGTGTGTGTAAGGGATGGGCTTAGCCTGCCATATTTTGATATATTGGGTGTAAAATTAAAGGTGATGGAAATGGCTGGTGTGTGGACAGAGAGGCGGATTATAGTCTCTGTATACATTTGAGATTTGTCTCTTGTCTGTCTCTCATTATATGACAAAAACACTTAATGTATACATTTGAGATTTGTCTCTTGTCTGTCTCTCATTATATGACAAAAATACTTAATTTGCAGACGAACTAACATGAGTGTTTAGGCATTGTGTCATCAACACAAGTGTGTGAATGTCCACGCGGACAAATCGTTTTCGTATTCTATAGTGAATTGAAAAGTGCATATCCGCGACCAGCGAGTGATCAGTGCCAGAGAGCAAGTGACAATCTTGTGTTGGTGTTGTGTTGGAGTGTACGTGGTGCCTTAGTGGAGTCTTGGTGAAGGGTCGCAAGTTACCTGAGGAACATTAGTATTGAGGAAGGGAGTGAACGAGGTTCTTCAGCGGGTGTAGTGTTGGTGGGGGCCAGGACTGACTGGCGCAACAGTGGAGCAAGGGGTGGAAGACCCACATCAACTGGTGGGTGCAAGTGGAGAGACCACCACCAGCCCTGGTGGTGGAGGGGAGAAGGAGAGGGGAGGCGCGGGGGCCGCGGGTGGAGGAGGAGGAGGAGGAGGAGGAGAAGTGGTCGTGGGAAGCAGCGGGTGGATCAAAGAGGGCGAGCTGGATGTGGTGGCGGCACACTTCAGGGGCATGCTCAGCCTCACTGACGAGGTCAACGACGACTGGGCATTTCTCAAAGACTTCCTGGGCTTGAAGCCGCCCCACATCCGCGACTCTGAGACGGGTGAACTAACTACAGTACGACCAGGCAGTCAGAGCCACAGCGGCACACCCACAGGACAACTTGTCCCCCACGTCTCACCCCAGTTTCCTCCAATCGTCCGTGCCGCCCCGCAAGGAGTGTTACCGTCACCCCTGGGGTTATCGTCACCCTTGGGGTTATCTTCTCCTTTACCACCTTCCACCACCCCGCTACCTTCCATCTCCACCCTAGTGCGATATACACCGGCGTCGTCGCCCTGTGTCAGCAGTGTAGGGTCAGAGTGCCTGGGGCCGCAGGCGGCACCACCCCTCACACCCGACGACGGGTGCCGCACCTTCGACGCTTTCAGCGACGCCCACCACTACTCCGACAGCGACAGTAGCTGTGTCGTCCCCTCCGAGGGCAGCGCCTTCCGCTCCGTCACACCTTCAGTAGGAGAGATCCAGGACGTCAAACCCTCTCCCTCACTGCTGCGGGACCTGCTGGTGCTCGGCAAGCCACCCAGGTCACAACATGACCAGGTAAACCTTGCTTTACCTCTGTACTAGACCAGGTCAAACATCTGTACTAGACCAGGTCAAACATCTGTACTAGACCAGGTCAAACATGTATCTATACTAGACCAGGTCAAACATGCATCTATACTAGACCAGGTCAAACATACATCTATACTAGACCAGGTCAAACATACATCTATACTAGACCAGGTAAACAGCATTTAACTTCTACTAGACCAGGTATACCATACTTGTATACTAGACCAGGTGAAGGACTTGTATTCTAGGCTATATAAACCACACTTCTTGTATGCTATGTAATTTTTATAATGACCGAGGCACCTGTAGGGACCTCAGGGAATTTTTTTTAGCGGAATCTTTTAATGTTAACCATTTCATGTTTTGTTGTTGTTGACACAGGGCGTTGAACTTTGTGTGATAGCATTTATTTTTTCTTGTGTGCTCGTTAGTGCAATTGTTTTATTATTTGAGGGTTAGTGGGATGTGGTGGCTGGCCATGCCTGGAGGGTGTTCCAAGGGTCAAGGCCTCGCGGTGGACCAGGGCCTGATCAACCAGGCTGTTACTGCCGGTGCAAATGACATGTATTCACCTGCGTATACGCACCAATATGTCGTTGTATGGGTCGAGTCTTAGCTCCTAGCCCCGCCTCTCCGCTGGTCGCTACTAGGTTCACTGTCTCTTGGCTCCTCCGTGTTCCTGCTACCTTTCCCTCTGCTGTGTTATTCACTTCCCTCCCCTCCCTTGTTCTGTTACCTTCCTCTCCCCACTTGTATTATCTCCCTCCCCCGTCTTGTATTATTTCCCTTATCCCCCTCCTCTTTCGTATTATCGTCCTCATATTCCCTCCGTGTATTATTTCCCCCTCATTTCCCCCTTATATTTTCTCCCCTCTTATCTCACCTCCTCTTTGGTATTATCTCCCTTTCCCTCCCCTTTGGTATTATTTCCCCTCTTATATTATCTCACTCGTTATATTCTCTCTTCTTGCTCCCTCCTGCTGTATTTCCATATCTTCGTATGTACGGTTTCAGTTGTCTCTTCTGGACACATATTGTTGACTATTTTTTTATGCTATAGGAGTTGTTCCATATCTGTACACTAATACTTTCTTGAGAGCGGGTACTCGTAGACGGAGCAGACTGACACAGTGAAGAGTCTGGACGCAGTAACTTCTCTCAGAGGAAATTCATAAAAGACATAAGGTTTTTCAGTAGCCTCCAGTGAAATAGGAGTGAAATTACCACTAGACTTCCTTCAAGAAAATTCACGATGTGTTCTTGCTGGGCGTCACCCAGGAGAGGCTATGTTCCCCGCAACATTCAAGGTAAATATAAAGGTTCAAGGCAGATATAACGAAAACCATATATTGCCTTATGATTTAGAGTAAAGACATGTTCTCCTGGCGGTAAGCCTTGCTCAGGAGCTCACAGTATTACCCCTGGCAGTAAGACTTATTCAGCGGCTTACATTGAAGGACAAGTTGCTGCTGTTAGGTGAGCCAGGCTCTCATGACGAGTATAATAAAATATGAAAGTTTGCCTTCCCACTAATAAATAATAAGTGTAAAGGGACCAAGACTTTTCAACACCTTTCATACACAAGGGGAATTACCAACAACCAACAAAGTCATAGTTGTTTTCAGTGGGGAACTTGGCATGTTCCTTAAGTCAATTCCTAATCAGCCGGACTGTGTTCTTACGTTAGACTCCGTGCGGCCATGAACTAGGAGGCCAAGTCTGGAACCGGGACGTGGTGGATGGGGGAACCCCGGGATCGTCTTCAGGTAATCTTGAAGACACACTTTTGATAAGATCGATATTTAGGCTTCCAGCTAAATATAAAATTAAATTTTACGTATTGTGCAACCATCAACATTAAAACTGAGGAATTACACGAGAGTGAACTACTGTGTAACCCGACACAGGAACAACTTTATGTCTTGTTATGTACTCTGTAGTTCCTTGCCTCAGCACGTCAACAACTACTGTGTAACCCGACACAGGAACAACTTTATGTCTTGTTATGTACTCTGTAGTTCCTTGCCTCAGCACGTCAACAACTACTGTGTAACCCGAGAAGGACGTCCTTCTCACAGCGGCGACATCTCCATGGTAAATGTTTAACTCTTAACCAGCCACAACCTTGATCTTTGGCTGGTCTTGTCCAGAAGCACCACAGGTCCCCAGCAACCACCTTAAGGAAGAGCATTTAAAACCTACTTTACAACACATTCAGAAACGTACAGATAAGTAATTACAGGTGGCCCACAGAGCAGTATGCCTGGCCAACTTTGCTGAGTAATACACCTATTTAAAGTGTTACACTTCAGTTTCGATAAGCAGTAAGAAAGTGCGATCGCGCGCGTGCGTGTGTGCGTGTGCGTGTATGTGCGTGTGTGTGTGTGCGTGTATGTGCGTGTGTGTGTGTGTACTCACCTAGTTGTGGTTGCAGGGGTCGAGTCACAGCTCCTGGTCCCGCCTCTTCACTGGCCGCTACTCGGTCACTCTACCCGCTCCATGAGCTTTATCATACCTCTCCTTAAAGCTATGTATGGATCCTGCCTCCACTACATCACTTCCCAAACTATTCTACTTTCTGACAACTCTGAAGAAATACTTCCTAACATCCCTGTGTTTCATCTGAGTCTTCAACTTCCAACTGTGTTCCCTTGTTGCTGTGTCCCATCTCTGGAACATCCTGTCTCTGTCCACCTTGTCGATTCCTCTCAGTATTTTATATGTCATTATCATATCATCCCTATCTCTCCTGTCTTCCAGTATCGTCAGGTCGATTTTCCTTAACATCTTCTCGTAGGACACACTCCTTAGCTCCGGGACTAATATTGTTGCAAACCTTTGCGTGTGTGTGTGTGTGTTTGTGTATAGTCACCTAATTGTACTCACCTAATGTGTGTGCAGCAGTCGATTCTTGGCTCCTGGTCCCGTCTCCGCTGGCCACTACTGAGTTCATTTTCTCATGGCCACTTCAACCCTCATACCTATTCTTAAAATTATGCATGGATCCCACCTCTGACAGCTATAAGGCTAAAGAAGTATTTCCTGACATCCCTGTGGCTCATCTGTGTCTGTAACTTTCAGCTGTATCTTCGTGTACCTGAGACCCGCTCTTAAACAGACTCTTCCTGTCTACCCTGTCACTTCCTCTCAGTATTTTGAACGTTATAATCATGTCACCCCTGGTCCTTCTGTCCTCTGATGTCGTCGTTAGGTTTAGCTCCTCTAACCTGTTATCATAGGTCATACCTTCGTAGCAAACCTCTGCACTTTTTAAAGTTTCCTTTTATGCCTTACTAGATGCGGGTTCCATACTGGCGCTGCATACTCTAACACATACCTGACATATGCCGTGTATAAGGTCGTGAATGACTCTGTGCTGAGATTCCTGAAAGGCTACCCTTAAATTGGTCAGTCTCGCGTTTCCTGAGGCGGTTATTTGGTCGGTGTGTACCTTATGCGAAATACTTAGAATCGTGTTCACCCCGAGGTCCTTCTCTTTTAGTGTGTGTGTGTGTGTTAGTCATCTTTGTTTATTTGGCTGTGTATGATCCATGCAGGAGTCTCACTCACGTGCTCCCAGTTGTGCACCATCGGGGTACCGTATTCTGCTATCATAATTCTTTGTGTCCCCTTACGGCATAATAAATCATCATCTTGAGAGCTCAGGTGGAATAAATCCTGCTGGCCAGCGTGCTCTTAGTTTATATATGAGAGTTGTTTACATGACAAGCAGTGGATAGCCCCCTAGCAATGGTGGCTCCCACCGCCGTCACTGCCGCATCCAGGTGCCGCCAGCATTGCTGCACGCAGCTGCTACCGATGTTGCCGCACACAACTGCCACCGTCGCTGCAGCATCCAGCTGCCGCCGTCACTGCCACAGACAGTAATAATGATAGAGCAG
Organism: Cherax destructor; assembly: GCA_009830355.1. NCBI lineage: Eukaryota > Metazoa > Arthropoda > Malacostraca > Decapoda > Parastacidae > Cherax > Cherax destructor. Next base: position 212,733 of record WNWK01002227.1, read on the forward strand.
CTACTTCACGTTGGTCACATTACTGAGATTTAATGCCAAGGTTTTGACGTGACGACGAAAGTAAAGGTGAGGCGAACCACCATGACTGTAGTATGTTATGTCCAAGTGTGTGAGGCGAACCACCATGACTGTAGTATGTTATGTCCAAGTGTGTGAGGCGAACCACCATGACTGTAGTATGTTATGTCCAAGTGTGTGAGGCGAACCACCATGACTGTAGTATGTTATGTCCAAGTGTGTGAGGCGAACCACCATGACTGTAGTAAGTTATGTCCAAGTGTGTGAGGCGAACCACCATGACTGTAGTATGTTATGTCCAAGTGTGTGAGGCGAACCACCATGACTGTAGTATGTTATGTCCAAGTGTGTGAGGCGAACCACCATGACTGTAGTATGTTATGTCCAAGTGTGTGAGGCGAACCACCATGACTGTAGTATGTTATGTCCAAGTGTGTGAGGCGAACCACCATGACTGTAGTATGTTATGTCCAAGTGTGTGAGGCGAACCACCATGACTGTAGTAAGTTATGTCCAAGTGTGTGAGGCGAACCACCATGACTGTAGTATGTTATGTCCAAGTGTGTGAGGCGAACCACCATGACTGTAGTATGTTATGTCCAAGTGTGTGAGGCGAACCACCATGACTGTAGTAAGTTATGTCCAAGTGTGTGAGGCGAACCACCATGACTGTAGTAAGTTATGTCCAAGTGTGTGAGGCGAACCACCATGACTGTAGTAAGTTATGTCCAAGTGTGTGAGGCGAACAGTGTTGTGTGGGTGAACAGTGTTGTGTGGGTGAACAGTGTTGTGTGGGTGAAGTGTTGTGTGGGTGAACAGTGTTGTGTGGGTGAAGTGTTGTGTGGGTGAACAGTGTTGTGTGAGTGAACAGTGTTGTGTGGGTGAACAGTGTTGTGTGGGTGAAGTGTTGTGTGGGTGAAGTGTTGTGTGGGTGAACAGTGTTGTGTGGGTGAAGTGTTGTGTGGGTGAACAGTGTTGTGTGAGTGAACAGTGTTGTGTGGGTGAACAGTGTTGTGTGGGTGAAGTGTTGTGTGGGTGAAGTGTTGTGTGGGTGAAGTGTTGTGTGGGTGAACAGTGTTGTGTGAGTGAACAGTGTTGTGTGGGTGAAGTGTTGTGTGGGTGAAGTGTTGTGTGGGTGAACAGTGCTGTGTGGGTGAAGTGTTGTGTGGGTGACGTGTTGTGTGGGTGAACAGTGTTGTGTGGGTGAAGTGTTGTGTGAGTGAACAGTGTTGTGTGGGTGAAGTGTTGTGTGAGTGAACAGTGTTGTGTGGGTGAAGTGTTGTGTGGGTGACGTGTTGTGTGGGTGAACAGTGTTGTGTGGGTGAAGTGTTGTGTGGGTGAAGTGTTGTGTGGGTGAAGTGTTGTGTGGGTGACGTGTTGTGTGGGTGAACAGTGTTGTGTGGGCGAACAGTGTTGTGTGGGTGAACAGTGTTGTGTGGGTGAAGTGTTGTGTGGGTGAAGTGTTGTGTGGGTGAAGTGTTGTGTAGGTGAACAGTGTTGTGTGGGCGAACAGTGTTGTGTGAGTGAACAGTGTTGTGTGGGTGAAGTGTTGTGTGGGTGAAGTGTTGTGTGAGTGAACAGTGTTGTGTGGGTGAAGTGTTGTGTGGGTGACGTGTTGTGTGGGTGAACAGTGTTGTGTGGGCGAACAGTGTTGTGTGGGTGAACAGTGTTGTGTGGGTGAAGTGTTGTGTGGGTGAACAGTGTGTTGTGTGGGTGAACAGTGTTGTGTGAGTGAGGTGTTGTGTGAGTGGACAGTGTTGTGTGGGTGAAGTGTTGTGTGGGTGAACAGTGTGTTGTTTGGGTGAACAGTGTTGTGTGAGTAAACAATGTTGTGTTGGTGAACAGTGTGTTGTGTGGGTGAACAGTGTTGTGTGGGTGAACAGCGTGTTGTGTACTTGAACAGTGTTGTGTGAGTGAAGTGTTGTGTGGGTGAACAGTGTTGTGTGAGTGAACAGTGTTGTGTGGGTGAACAGTGTTGGGTGAATGAACAGTATTGTGTGGGTGAACAACGTGTTGTATAGGTGAACAGTGTTGTGTGAGTGAACAGTGTTGTGTGGGTGAACAGTGTTGTGTGAGTGAACAGTGTTGTGTGAGTGAACAGTGTTGTGTGGATGAACAGTGTGTTGTGTGGGTGAACAGTGTGTTGTGTGGGTGAACAGTGTTGTGTGGGTGAACAGTGTTGTGTAGGTGAACAGTGTGTTGTGTGGGTGAACAGTGTTGTGTGGGTGAACAGTGTTGTGTGGGTGAACAGTGTTGTGTGGGTGAACAGTGTGTTGTGTGGGTGAACAGTGTGTTATGTGGGTGATCAGTGTGTTGTGTGGGTGAACAGTGTTGTGTGGGTGAACAGTGTGTTATGTGGGTGATCAGTGTGTTGTGTGGGTGAACAGTGTTGTGTGGGTGAACAGTGTTGTGTGAGTGAACAGTGTTGTGTGGGTGAACAGTGTTGTGTGGGTGAACAGTGTTGTGTGGGTGAAGTGTTGTGTGGGTGAACAGTGTTGTGTGAGTGAACAGTGTTGTGTGAGTGAACAGTGTTGTGTGAGTGAACAGTGTTGTGTGGGTGAACAGTGTGTTGTGTGGGTGAACAGTGTGTTGTGTGGGTGAACAGTGTTGTATGGGTGAACAGTGTTGTGTAGGTGAACAGTGTTGTGTGGGTGAACAGTGTTGTATGGGTGAACAGTGTTGTGTGAGTGAACAGTGTTGTGTGGGTGAACAGTGTTGTGTGAGTGAACAGTGTTGTGTGGGTGAACAGTGTTGTATGGGTGAACAGTGTTGTGTAGGTGAACAGTGTTGTGTGGGTGAACAGTGTTGTGGGAGTGAACAGTGTTGTGTGAGTGAACAGTGTTGTGTGGGTGAACAGTGTGTTGTGTGGTTGAAGTGTTGTGTGGGTGAACAGTGTTGTGTGGGTGAACAGTGTGTTGTGTGGTTGAAGTGTTGTGTGGGTGAACAGTGTTGTGCGGGTGAACAGTGTTGTGTGGGTGAACAGTGTTGTGTGTGAAGTGTTGTGTAAGTAGGTGCCCCTTCTTCGCCCCGGTGGTTGCCCCTCTATCACCTCTCACTCCTGTGGGTGGCCCTCCCCCACCCCTCACCCCTGTGTGTGCCCCTCCACGCCTCACCCCTGTGGGTGCCCCTCCACACCTCACCCCTGTGGGTGTCCCTCCATCACCTATCCTCCTGTGGGTGCCCCTCCATCACCTCTCCCCCTGTGGGTGCCCCTCCATCACCCCTCACCCCTGAGGGTGCCCCTCCATCACCCCTCACCCCTGTGGGTGCCCGAACACCACCCCTCACCCTGGCCTTGGCCTAGACTCCCCCACAACACTCTCCCCCTTCTCTTCCTCCTCAGGATCATCATCCACCACCGCCACAATAATCCTCTTCTGCCTCCTGTAGTTTCATCTAGATCTAAGTCTTTTCTCCAAAGAATACAGTGTTCGTGCTAGTTGTATTTTGCCCTTTATAAATAGAGGTCCATATATCAGTTCCAGGATTGCATTAAGGGCATTTTTTTTTATTTCGCTTTCGAATTCTGGGGGGATTTACGCTTATGTCTGCGTATATGACTAGAAGGCTGGGTAGAGGTAGTGGAAATACTGTCTTGATCTTGAGCTCACTTGTCATTTCGTCGATTTCCGAACACTGATTCATACTGGTCTTTGCCATTCCGCTCATTTTCTTTTCGTCATGTGTGTGTGAACCTCCTGTGAATAATCGGTCAATTCCAGAGGTGATTATTTTACGTGGATTTTGCGTGTGTAGACATATTTAGAATTTAATGCAATTTTCTTAACAACGTTTTGTGCCATTTTGACTTCCGTCTGGTGTGAATTATGTAGTCTCTGATGTTTATTGGTGAGTTCTTAGTGTATATTATTTTTCCTTTGTTGTGACGTACTCATTTTTAAGCATTTCAGTAACCCTTTTTTTTCTTCCTTCACACTCTTCTTCCTCCATCATCACAACATTGCTTCACCTCCATCACCCCTGGGTGATACACTCCTGGGTAATTCCACTGGTTGTTTTCCATACAGAACTGCCACGAATCTCTATCACACACACACACACACACACACACACACCCTGTTTGCAGACGATGTGAAGTTAATGAGGAGAATTCAGTCGGAGGAGGGCCAGGCAGGACTCCAAAGGTATCTGGACAGGCTGCAGGCCTGTTCCAGAAACTGGCTCCTGGAGTTCAACCCCACCAAGTGCAGTCATGAAGATTGGGGAAGGGCAAATAAGACCGCAGACAGAGTACAGTCTAGGGGGTCAAAGACTACAAATCTCACTCAAGGAAAAAGATCTTGAGGTGAGTATAATACCTAGCACATCTCCTGAGGCGCACATCAACCAAATAACTGCTACAGCATATGGGCCTCTAGCAAACCTAAGAATAGCATTCCGACATCTTATTAAGGAATCGTTCAGGACAATGTACACCGTGTACGTCAGTCCCATATTGGAGTATGCAGCACCAGTTTGGAACCCACTCCTGGCCATGCACGTCAGGAAATTAGAGAAAGTGCAAAGGTTTGCAACGAGACTAGTACCGGAGCTAAGGGGCATGTCTGACGAGGAGAGGTTAAGGCAAATCGACCTGACGACACTGTAGGACAGGAGAGATAGGGAGGATATGATAACGACATATAAAATACTGAGGAATCGACAAAGTGGACATAGACAGGAAGTTCCAGAGATGGGACAGAGCAACAAGTTGTCACAATTGGAAGTTGAAGACTCAGATGAGTCACAGGGATGTTAGGAAGTATTTCTTCGGTTATAGAGTTGTCAGGAAGTGGAATAGTCTTGGAAAGTGATGTAGTGGAGGCAGGATCCATACATAGATTTAAGAAGAGGTATGATAAAGCTCATGGAGCAGGGAGGGTGACCTAGTAGCCACTAGTGAAGAGGCGGAGCCATGAGCTGTGACTCGACCCCTGCAACCACAGTTAGGTGAGTACACACACTCTCACCCACTCTTTCCATCGACTAGTTCCTTAACGGCAGAGTTGATCCCTGTGTCGTGAAGACTTTTTCTAGTGCCTGCACTTACTGGTGTAGTATAGTAATGTTGTAGAGAACATTATGTAGTGGTGGGGTAGTGTTGAGTGAAGGTCAAGGTGAGTGTGTGTGTGGGTAACACTGGGTATATTTCACCCACCACACTGTTTACCTTCCTTCTCACACCAGACAATTTCCCCCCTAATGTTTGAACACTCGTTGCTGCGTCCATTGTGTGTGCTCCTTAGCGTACATCTGTGTTCCTCGGTGTACTTTTATGTTCTTGAGTCCACCTTCATGTTCAGCAGCGTATCTTTGTAGTCTACGGTGTCTCTGTGTGTTCTTGAGTCCACCTTTGTGTTCAACAGCATATCTTTGTATTCTTCAGCGTCTCTTTGTTATGTGTTCTTGAGTCCATCTTTGTGTTCTTCATTGTACCTTTGAGTTTTTTCAGCGTACCTTAGTGTTTACGAGCGTTCCTTTGTTCTCTTGAGTGTGCTAAGTGCTATTCCTCAGCGTACTGTTGTGTTCTTTAGAGTACCATTTTGTTTTTGCACTTGAAATAAAGGGTCCAGTACCTTTACATTGTGGTCCAGGAGACTGAGCTTCCGGCTGGTGATATTTTACACGATTGTTCACTTCCTTGGTTTGTGTTGCTGGGTGAGTTTTGTGTTTCTGGGCGAGGTTTGTGTTGCCGAGAGCAAATAGGATTCTCGTAGACCCATCTCAAGACAAGCACAGTATACAGAACGTTGGCAGTACCTATCATGCAACATAAAGAGCACGTAAAAGACTTACGAACTGTTATGGTAGAGGATCTGTCATTTGGAAAACACAGTAAGGCAAATGTACCAAAGGCCAGGACAGTGGCAGGGTAGATTCTAAGAACTTTCAAGAGACGCAACACCAGTGTGGCATTTTCTGAATCGCCTTTGCTCTCATGATTTGAATGTTGTTGTTGTGTGCTCACAGCGTCTTTCACTGCAGAAGAGATAACGGAGCTGGAAGCTGCACAGAGGTCGTATACTGCCGACACAGAATCAATAAAACGTCTGAATTATCAGGAACGCCTCAAAGCACTTCGATTGGTCGCTCTGGAACAGGGAAGAAAAAGAGCCTAATAATATATACATGAAAAATACTTGAGGGCCTGGTCCGTATCCTGAACAGTACTATAACGATTTACTGTAGTGAAAGATATGGAAGAAAGTGAGGAATAAACTCAATAAAGAGCGGGAGAAGGTGTGGATACAATTACAGAACACTATGTCAACATCTGTGGTTCATTAACCGTCATCATATTACCAGCATATATCAGATATTATGCCGGAATGAATATAAGAGTTAAGAAGGTGACAGCCTCCTGCTACAAGTGCCAGATCAGCAGAGTTGTGATGGTTATATTATCCCAGATATTGTTGGTCTGCCACGAAATATGTATGCATGTAGTGTGAGGAAACAAGCGAAAGTTTACAAATATTACTAGAGGCATCCTTGAAGCTGCTAGTGTACTCGGCTTTCGGTTATACTTAAAATAATGAGATATCTGTAGTCTAGTGGTATAAAGCGTCATAGCCTGACTGCCTGCCTAGGTGGAGAGTGAGATGTCAAGATTCGGATGGTTGAGATATTTGTTTGTAAATAATTTATCTTATTTGTACAGAATGCTTTCACATATACAGACTCCGCAAATGATGTTGGGTCGCAAACTATCCAACATTATTTACGTATTTCTACACACAGTAAATGTGGTAAGGAACATTTCCTTACATTTCACAAAATTCATGGCACTACACACTTTATGCCAGATAGTGCCGTGTGCCGCAAGTCACATTTCAAGAAATGATTGCAAGAGAACAATGTTATGCAGTAGCCAGGGAACAACCCTCACCTGGCTCCCATTGGAAATTGTTGGAACGAAATAAAAGCAAAACTCCATTCCATCATCAGTGCCACACTTGACCCAACATTCAAGAAATGAACTTATATTTTAAAAATATTTTAGATTTTACGCCTAACCTCCAGAAATTGGTAATAAAATCATATGGAAATATATGAACAAATATTAACAAATGTAACTACTCTTTTATTTCCTTTAATTATAAATTACTAGAAATTACTTTGCTTTATATATATATATATATATATATATATATATATATATATATATATATATATATATATATATATAGTTGGACTTGAGTCCTGGAAATGGGAAGTACAATGCCTGCACTTTAAAGGAGGGGTCTGGGATAGTGACACCTGGGAGGGACTTATTCTCAGCTGTCGTATCTGAGCGCCTCTGCAAAGACTGTGATTATGTATGAATGTGGTGAAAGTGTTGAATGATGATGAAAGTATTTTCTTTTTGGGGATTTTCTTTCTTTTGGGTCACCCTGCCTCGGTGGGAGACGGCCGACTTGTTGAAATATATATATATATATATATATATATATATATATATATATATATATATATATATATATATTTTTTATATAGGATGGGGTCCACCTCTGGTACAAATTGTGGGACCCATAGCCTCGGAGAAGTGGATAAAAGGCTTCAAGGAAGAATATTTGGATTTCTTCCTGATGCCATTTGAATATTCCACTTCTCCTACCACCCATCTTTTAATTTTTTTTTACCAATAGGTATGTTTTATTACATAATATGGTACAAAAGATTTGAGAGATACATTGTTGATATAAAGATGGCATATACAGTACACGAGGTGAGAGATACATGTCTAGTACATATTGTTACATCTTTGTCACTGATTAT